>JAWQFJ010016674.1:20000-40000 GCA_034096865.1 Theodoxus fluviatilis | reverse complement strand
TTCTATGCATGTGTGTGTTTCTATGCATGTGTGCTTTTCTGCATGTTTGCATTATTGAATGCCTCTACAGGTGTGCATTCATATGCATTTTTCTCTGCATGTACAAATATGCATGACATGGACAAAATAACATAACTTCCCGACGGAAAGAATATGTGCTCTTTATATTCAAGGATGCAGAAAATTCATATACAACTTTAAATGTATAATAACTACACACACAAATTCTAAAATTAACAATCTTTTGAGAGATCTAATGATGTTTAATCTTTCGTTTGCTCGAATATTTTTAGAAATCGCAGAACATTGATATGTCTTGTAGACATCCATATGCATTTTACCTGTGCACAGTTCTTTTTCCCGACAATTCCTTCATGGACGGTCCCTGGTTTTAAAAAAGCCTATGCACTTTTCATCACATTTGGAGATGTGAGTCTCCAAGTAAAAAGGACACCAAGTCCAAAAAGGATTGCAGGCATAATCACCCACAAATGAAAAAAAATCTAGCAATTTAAGATGTGTTTTTTGGGTTGACTTAAGTCTACAATTCCTAAAGATGTAAACGCTCATTACCTTTTTTTCTTTTACTGAGGCACAGACGTAATGATATCAGCAGGAAATTCAGCATTTTCAGAAATTGCGTAGAATGTAAGGTAGAGAGACTAAAAGTTTGGTCAAAATGGTTTAAATACTGTTTTGAATAGCTAATTTATCTCATTCTTTGTGATTAAATATGTTTTAATTCATATGATCATGCAAAATAATTGGGAAAAGTCTAATTTGGACTTTAGTTTCTTTCTACTTGGACTCTCACATATGAAACAGATCAAAAGTTGCACTGGTCATTTCTGAGATATTGCCGCGTAACATCTGTTGGGGTCAAGCAGGTGCATTTTCTGTTTTGTGTACTTTCTGCCTCTATAACCCCTCTAGAATCAATGTGTTGCCGATATATTATGAAAATCAACATTTCTTTATGTAAAACAAGAAGGGCAAAGCCCATACGACTCACATACTTGACCTTGACCTTGACATGACCTTGACCTTCAGGTGACCTTCAAGGTCAACCAACTAAACCTAGCAATGACATCATATACTAAGAACTGTTTGACACATTTTTCCTACCAAAATACATGTGACATTGACCCAAGGTCAAGGTCATCCAAGGTCATGCAACACAATGCTGTTAATTCAAGACATAGGAAGCACAATGGTGCTTATTGGCACTTTCTACCATGAGATATGGTCACTTTTAGTGGTTCACTACCCCATTTTGGTCACATTTCATAAGGGTCAAAGTGACCTTGGCCTTGATGATATGTGACCAAATGTGTCTCATGATAAAAGTATAACATGTTCCCCACATAATTATTAAGTTTGAAACAGTTATCTTCCATAGTTCAGGGTCAAGGTCACTTCAAAATATGTATACAATCCAACTTTGAAGAGCTCCTGTGACCTTGACCTTAAAGCAAGGTCAACCAAACTGGTATCAGAAGATAGGAATTACTTTGCCCTATATACCATATATAGGTCAGGTATCCAATCTCAAAAACTGCAGAGAAAATTGAGAAAATGTGTAAAATGGCTGATTTTTAACATTTACGGCCCCTGCGACCTTGACCTTGAAGCAAGGTCAAGTCACTGTGTATGTTTTTGTACGCCTTGTCATCCTACACCATCATGCCAAATTGGGTGTTGATAGACTTAATAGTCTCCGAGAAAAATCCAACGTTAAAGTTTTTTACGGACGGCAGGACGCCCGGATGACCGGACGCCCAGACGCCCGGACACCCAGACGGATGACACGGGTGACCTAGTATGAAAGTATAACATGTGTACTACAATCTTATGAAGTTTGGAAGAGTTATCTTCCATAGTTCGGGGTCAAGGTCACTTCAAAATATGTATACAATCCAACTTTAAAGAGCTCCTGTGACCTTGACCTTGAAGCAAGGTCAAGTCACTATGTATGTTTTTGTACGCCTTGTCATCCTACACCATCATGCCAAATTGGGTGTTGATAGACTTAATAGTCTCCGAGAAAAATCCAACGTTAAAGTTTTTTTACGGACGACAGGACACCCGGCCGCCCGGCCACCCGGACGGCCGCTCGGACGCCCAGACGGCCGACACTGGTGACCCAGTATGAAAGTATAACATGTGTACTACAATCTTATGAAGTTTGGAAGAGTTATCTTCCATTGTTCAGGGTCAAGGTCACTTCAAAATATGTATCCAATTCAACTTTAAAAGACCTCCTGTGACCTTGACCTTGAAGCAAGGTCAATCAAACTGGTAACAAAAGATAGGGATTACTTTGCCCTATGTACCATATATAGGTCAGGTATCCAATCTAAAAAACTTCAGAGAAAATTGGGACAATGTGAACAAGAAGGGCAAAGCCCAAACGACTCACATACTTGACCTTGACCTTTATATGAACTTGACCTTCAGGTGATCTTCAAGGTCAAGGTCAAACAACTAAACCTATCAAAGACCTCATACACTAAGAAATGCTTTACACATTTTTCCTACCAAAATACATGTGACCTTGACCCAAGGTCAAGGTCATCCAAGGTCATGCAACACAAAGCTGTTAATTCAAGACATAGGAAGCACAATGGTGCTTATTGGCACCATTCTGAACACAGAGATATAGTATCTCTGACACAGGTTGGTCACGTGACTTCGGCTCCACATTCCAATGATTTTACCAATCAAAATTCAACATGATCAGAAGACCATAGAGAGTAAAAAGAGGCAATTCTATTTCACTCCAATTATTTATTCCGATAGATAAACACAAATTTGGTGTTCTAATAAAACTAATCTATGAGATTTTCAGGAAATCATTTGAGAACTACTTTTAGCGCGAACGTGTCTATAAGGTTGCAAACTGCCTTGAGCACGTGCGATTGTGTATATAGTAATACACGCAATCTTTGGACCTACTATAAACGCAGCGAAAAGGATTCTTATGGGTCCGGGCTGGTTTCGTGAATCTATGGTTATACTCTCGCAAGTAAATGCTTTTTGGCCGGAACCTGTGGTCTAACTGCCTTCACACTGTTTGACGAGCTCCACACTTCGATCATTCGTGTATCGACTGATGGAGTCAGTAAGTGATTTAACCTACATTCCGTCTGTGTTGAACGTTAATCGAATGGAAGTTTCTTCTGTAGGAATCCGTCCGATTCCGAAGTTCGATATTATCGGATAGCTCAGAAGCAGTTTTTCTAAGTTTAATCCTTCTAAGCATACATTAAATTAATGATTCCTCATCAGCAAAAGCACTCAGTGGGTTTCTGTTTGTATCCGTCCAAAAGATTATGCAGATGGGATTGGTTGCCTTACTCGCTCAATGAAGTATAAATATTGCTGTTGTATTCAAAGTCCTTATAATTAGTAGAGTTCACAATATTACACTCTTGTGATTCGAATTTTACCGCATACAAGTTTTACATTCATGGGAAATCGATGTTTAGAAAATGAATTGACGAAAAGATGGCTGCCAGTATCGAGTGTATCACAACAAGCGGAGGAATACACTCACGATGTGATATGCCTTCAGCGTGGCTGAGACTCAGTGTTCAGAATGGTGGTATGCATGTTATGGAAGAATTAAGGCTATCACGTGACCAACCGTTGCTGAGACTATATCCACTAGTCTCAGCCACGCTGAATGTATTGGCACTTTCTACCATGAGATATGGTCACTTTTAGTGGTTCACTACCCCATTTTGGTCACATTTCATAAGGGTCAAAGTGACCTTGACCTTGATGATATGTGACCAAATGTGTCTCATGATAAAAGTATAACATGTGCCCCACATAATTATTAAGTTTGAAACAGTTATCTTCCATAGTTCAGGGTCAGGGTTACTTCAAAATATGTATACAATCCAACTTTGAAGAGCTCCTGTGACCTTGACCTTGAAGCAAGGTCAACCAAACCGGTATAATAAAATAGGGATTACTTTGCCCTATATACCATATATAGGTCAGGTATCCTATCTCAAAAACTTCAGAGAAAATTGAGAAAATGTGAAAAATGACTGTTTTTTAGACAACATTTATGGCCCCTGCGACCTTGACCTTGAAGCAAGGTTAAGTCACTATGTATGTTTATTGAGGCCTTGTCATCATACACCATCATGCCACATTTGGTATTGATAGACTTAATAGTCTCCAAAAAAAATCCAACGCTAAAGTTTTCCGACGCCCGGACCGGACGCCCGGACGCCCGGACGCCCGAAAAGGGTGAGTACATAGACTCACTTTTGCTTCGCATGAGAGTCAAAAATGGCTGTTTTTTAGACAACATTTACGGCCCCTGCGACCTTGACCTTGAAGCAAGGTCAAGTCACTATGTATGTTTTTGTACGCCTTGTCATCCTACACCATCATGCCAAATTGGGTGTTGATAGACTTAATAGTCTCCAAGAAAAATCCAACGTTTAAGTTTGTTACAGACGCCCGGACGCCCGGACGGACGAAAAGGGTGAGTACATAGACTCACTTTTGCTTCGCATGTGAGTCAAAAATCCTTTTATTATCTCAACTCCCTAAAAACAGAGAGGTAAGTAGGGCTCAATTAGCCCAATGTAGGCTTTTCCCTCAGCGCAATGGCTTCTGTTCATACTGGTGTATCATATATCACTGCAAAGCTTGTCCTCTCTCTCTGCAGCGGAAGTAGCTTCGTCTTTCTAAGAACAGAAGGCGAATCCGGGACGTGAAAGGGATTTGAAGTTGGACCAATCAGAAGGGCGTCGATACACTTGTGATGCAATTTTCTCCAAGTTTGCATTTCTCTGCAGTGTTTATTATTTTCAAATTGTAACTTCCAGAATGTTCCAGATATAATCATATTGTTGGTACCACTGGAAAGCTTAAACTCTCAGTTTTAAATTGATACAATTGCTCACAATAGTCAAACACTAACGTTATATATTCTGTGGTGCTTAGTAACATATGCTGTCGCTGCTATCGTGCATGTGTACATAGTAACATCTCCATGATTATGTCAGCTATTTTAATTATGAGCTACATTGGTTGGAAATGGTACAGAACAAATTACTCACTGAGAAAAAAAAATCATGAAAACTTGGGAAATAAAGTTTGCATTGATTTTAAATTGTGTATTTACGAAATAAAATTCTGGATTTTTAAAATTTCAAATCTGAAAAAGTACTGTGTGCGACACGCGTTTTCGTTTTGAGACATTCGTGCATGCTTGTTACAACAGCATGGAGTGAACTATTCACCCACACTGGAACAAATCGAAAATCGACATGCCAGTGTGTTTGAATGTGCATGCACAAGGGACTTATTCAAGGCAGGCTTCAGCATAGCCATCGTCGCTGTCTCTCCAAGGAAGCATATCACTGACTGGGTTAGGCCTAAACAATCTGAAACAAACGGTGGGGGACAAAGGCAGGCGACCAGGCTGCAGACTCACGTGTAAAGCGGGCTTCGCGGATGTTGTAGAAATGCTGTTGCGTGGAGCTCATGTCGTAATTGACACCAGTCACGTTGCCTGAAACCCCTTCCGAAGCTGTCACGTGGATGTTGGCAGGCGGGGCAGGCAAGTCCACAACACCACCTGCAACGGTTACCTCCCTTGAAATTCCTCAAATCTCTCCTCCATCTCAGAGTAGCTGTCAGATGGAACATGCCAGTCATGCAGATGTCATTTCATTCAAATCTTCATACTTATGGGATTATTGTGCTCATGTTAAGAAGAAAAAGATTTCGTCCTAACAACGTTTTTCCTTGGCTGTCGAGGATTAGAATTATTTGGGTATTCCAGTGCTCGATGACGCCAATATCAACAATGACAACCAAACCAACCAAAGCATTACGATAATAACAATGACTTTGACGACAACAGCTACAATAACAAACCTGAAACAAGGCATTGACAAACTGCAATTAAACGGGTAACAAAACAGTACTGCATGTTTATGACGCAATAAAACTCAGCTCAAGCATAAATCATGCTAAAATGGACTACTACGCCTGCTCAATATCAACCCGTAGTACTAATATGCTAAAGTAAGGGCTTTTGCAGTTTGATTTGTGATAGATATAACTTCATTACTGCAACAAAAAGCTCCACTCACGCTCTGTACGAAGTCTGGCTGCAGAGTAAGACACAGGCACCTCACGAGGACTGGTCCTCTGGACAGCGAGAGGCTCTGTCAGGAACAGAAGGCAGGAGGGAGTTCATGCTGCTGCACGGAAAATTCCTGATTTCACATGTATCTCACCAAGAAACCTAGTACGGAAACACATAGACATCATTGCTTCACAGTTCTGCTGCGACTGCTCAGCGAACTAAAAAGAGGTGTCACCACACACATACACAAACACACACACACACACACACACACACACACACACACACACACACACACACACACACACACACACACACTCCCCTTTCCCCCCGATCCCTTTGACTTGTCCTCCTTACTCATCCTTCTCTTCTTTGTGTTCCTCCTCCTTCCTATTCTCGCCCTCTTCCTCGTCTTTCTCTTCTTTGTCTTCCTCCTACTACTCCTATTCCTACTTGTCCTCGTCTTCCTTATTCTCCACCTTGCCCTAGCCTTCATTCTCCTTCTCCTCGCCCCACCGCTTCCCCACCTGCCCTTCAATCTTTTTATCCCGGTAGCTGTTGCTTCATTTGCTGTTTCTCAAGAATCTGTCAGTTATAGAAAGCAGAAATGATTGTGGTGTTGTCAATGGAACCATAATCTTAAATAGAGGGCTAACTCAACTGTCTTCAAATCTGATCTGTTCTTGTGACTACACGAAAACCGCAGTAAGTTCCCCTTCCCTTATTTCCAACAGCAATAATGTCGAATTGAAAAGGTGACCTACCTCTGACAGCGTCAGCATCAGCTGGAGATGTGAAAGGCACCAGGGGACCAGCACCGCTGTGGGTATCACCGGGCTCTGTACGAAACAGTACAGAGTGACAAGTCACCACCTGGCTCTGTACCAAACAGTACAGAGTGACAAGTCACCACCTGGCTCTGTACGAAACAGTACAGAGTGACAAGTCACCACCTGGCTCACTGACTGGCAATGCACGTCGTCATTTGATGGTGCTGACAGTGAGTGGAAAACAAGATGGACTCAAACATTCTGATCCTGGCTGTTAGCAACCCCAATGGATCGAAAACCAAAAGCTGTCTCATTCACATGATGGAAATAAAATGTGACTGATTTTGTTTCCTTCCTGCTGCTGCTGCTGCTGTTGGTTTTGTTGTTGTTGTTGTTGACATTGCTGTTTTCTTCATTTTCATTTTGTTGCTGTTCTTGACGTTGTTTATCTCTTAAACCATCAAAGTAGACCAAGCGTTGCTTGTGCAAGCTGTACTGCTGACAAAACACTCAGGCATTTCACTCAAGTGCCCTTTGTTTACTCCTCCGAGGGGTTTTCAAGTGACAACCACGGTTTCTCCAGAACAACATTTTGCAGTAAGATTACAAAACAGTGAGTTCATGGTCGGAGATTATGTGTCTTTGCATACAGTCAGGGTCTAGTCTCTGGCTGTGGAACATTCACTGGAGACTACAAAGGCCCTCAACATTTGTCAACAGGAAAACAAGGCATGCCTCCCGCTTCCTGGCACCCTTCCAGACAAGACAAAGGCGGGGAACTCACCAGCATCCTCCACAGAGGCAGACGAATACTCGTGGAGACTTTGGGCGGGAGACATTGCCTCGATTGCCATGCCAGGTGTCTCCTCTTTCAAACACAAAACGAGAAAAAAAGTGCTTAGTGTTCAAACGTCAACTGACATTGAAATGTACAGCACCTGGACTGGAGCACACTACTACACCTCACCCTTTCATCCTCTGAGCTTGGAATGATCGTTTGCGTGCCAAGGAAGTAAACCAAGAGCATTAGAAAAGTGTTTCTACTGTCCATGCAGACTCGAGTAAATACTCTTACACTTGCAACACTAAACTGCATTCTGAGTTTTTTCTTCTATAATGTATAAAAGGTACACAAATGAAATGCAAACCAATTGATTATATAACGAGATGATTATTATGACACTATTCATAGACAATGAAACAATGTAATCAATTCAGCAAGAAAAACATTTTCTACAAGGAGGAGGGCGAGGACGGGGAGGAGGAGGGCGAGGACGGGGAGGAGGAGGGCGAGGACGGGGAGGAAGAAGACGAGGACGGGGAGGAAGAAGACGAGGACGGGGAGGAGGAGGGCGAGGACGGGGAGGAAGAGGACGAGGACGGGGAGGAAGAAGACGAGGACGGGGAGGAAGAAGACGAGGACGGGGAGGAGGAGGGCGAGGACGGGGAGGAGGAGGGCGAGGACGGGGAGGAAGAAGACGAGGACGGGGAGGAAGAGGACGAGGACGGGGAGGAAGAGTGCGAGGACGGGGAGGAAGAAGAGGAGGACGGGGAGGAAGAGTGCGAGGACGGGGAGGAAGAAGACGAGGACGGGGAGGAAGAAGACGAGGACGGGGAGGAAGAGGACGAGGACGGGGAGGAAGAAGACGAGGACGGGGAGGAGGAGGGCGAGGACGGGGAGGAGGAGGGCGAGGACGGGGAGGAAGAGGACGAGGACGGGGAGGAAGAAGACGAGGACGGGGAGGAAGAGTGCGAGGACGGGGAGGAAGAAGAGGAGGACGGGGAGGAAGAGTGCGAGGACGGGGAGGAAGAAGACGAGGACGGGAAGGAAGAGGGCGAGGACGGGGAGGAAGAAGAGGAGGACGGGGAGGAAGAGGACGAGGACGGGGAGGAAGAAGACGAGGACGGGGAGGAAGAGGGCGAGGACGGGGAGGAAGAGGGCGAGGACGGGGAGGAAGAAGACGAGGACGGGGAGGAGGAGGGCGAGGACGGGGAGGAAGAGGACGAGGACGGGGAGGAAGAAGACGAGGACGGGGAGGAAGAGTGCGAGGACGGGGAGGAAGAGTGCGAGGACGGGGAGGAAGAGTGCGAGGACGGGGAGGAAGAAGACGAGGACGGGGAGGAAGAGGGCGAGGACGGGGAGGAAGAAGATGGAGGACGGGGAGGAAGAGGACGAGGACGGGGAGGAAGAAGACGAGGACGGGGAGGAAGAGGACGAGGACGGGGAGGAAGAAGACGAGGACGGGGAGGAAGAAGACGAGGACGGGGAGGAAGAGGGCGAGGACGGGGAGGAAGAAGACGAGGACGGGGAGGAAGAGGACGAGGACGGGGAGGAAGAAGACGAGGACGGGGAGGAAGAAGACGAGGACGGGGAGGAAGAGGGCGAGGACGGGGAGGAAGAAGAGGAGGACGGGGAGGAAGAGTGCGAGGACGGGGAGGAAGAAGACGAGGACGGGGAGGAAGAAGACGAGGACGGGGAGGAAGAGGGCGAGGACGGGGAGGAAGAAGACGAGGACGGGGAGGAAGAGGACGAGAACGGGGAGGAAGAAGACGAGGACGGGGAGGAAGAGGGCGAGGACGGGGAGGAAGAAGACGAGGACGGGGAGGAAAAAGACGAGGACGGGGAGGAGGAGGGCGAGGACGGGGAGGAAGAGTGCGAGGACGGGGAGGAAGAAGACGAGGACGGGGAGGAAGAAGACGAGGACGGGGAGGAGGAGGACGAGGACGGGGAGGAAGAGGACGAGGACGGGGAGGAAGAGGACGAGGACGGGGAGGAAGAAGACGAGGACGGGGAGGAAGAGGGCGAGGACGGGGAGGAAGAAGACGAGGACGGGGAGGAAGAAGACGAGGACGGGGAGGAGGAGGGCGAGGACGGGGAGGAAGAGACGAGGACGGGGAGGAAAAAGACGAGGACGGGGAGGAGGAGGGCGAGGACGGGGAGGAAGAGTGCGAGGACGGGGAGGAAGAAGACGAGGACGGGGAGGAAGAAGACGAGGACGGGGAGGAGGAGGACGAGGACGGGGAGGAAGAAGACGAGGACGGGGAGAAAGAAGACGAGGACGGGGAGGAGGAGGACGAGGACGGGGAGGAGGAGGACGAGGACGGGGAGGAGGAGGGCGAGGACGGGGAGAAAGAAGACGAGGACGGGGAGGAGGAGGGCGAGGACGGGAGGAGGAGGGCGAGGACGTGGAGAAAGAAGACGAGGACGGGGAGGAAAAAGACGAGGACGGGGAGGAGGAGGGCGAGGACGGGGAGGAAGAGTGCGAGGACGGGGAGGAAGAGGACGAGGACGGGGAGGAAGAAGACGAGGACGGGGAGGAGGAGGACGAGGACGGGGAGGAAGAAGACGAGGACGGGGAGAAAGAAGACGAGGACGGGGAGGAGGAGGGCGAGGACGGGGAGGAGGAGGACGAGGACGGGGAGGAGGAGGACGAGGACGGGGAGGAAGAAGACGAGGACGGGGAGGAAGAGGACGAGGACGGGGAGGAGGAGGGCGAGGACGGGGAGGAAGAGGACGAGGACGGGGAGGAAGAAGACGAGGACGGGGAGGAGGAGGACGAGGACGGGGAGGAGGAGGACGAGGACGGGGAGGAGGAGGACGAGGACGGGGAGGAAGAAGACGAGGACGGGGAGGAGGAGGGCGAGGACGGGGAGGAGGAGGGCGAGGACGGGGAGGAAGAGGGCGAGGACGGGGAGGAGGAGGGCGCGGAGGAGGAGGGCGAGGACGGAGAGGAGGAGGACGAGGACGGGGAGGAAGAGTGCGAGGACGGGGAGGAGGAGGGCGAGGACGCTGAGGAGGAGGGCGAGGACGGGGAGGAAGAGAGCGAGGACGGGGAGGAGGAGGACGGGGAGGAGGAGGGCGAGGACGGGGAGGAGGAGGGCGAGGACGGGGAGGAAGAGTGCGAGGACGGGGAGGAGGAGGACGGGGAGGAGGAGGGCGAGGACGGGGAGGAAGAAGACGAGGACGGGGATGAGGAGGGCGAGGACTGGGAGGAGGAGTGCGAGGACGGGGAGGAGGAGGGCGAGGACGGGGAGGAGGAGGGCGAGGACGGGGAGGAGGAGTGCGAGGACGGGGAGGAAGAGGCGAGGACGGGGAGGAGAGAGGACGGGGAGGAGGAGGGCGAGGACGGGGAGGAAGAGGACGAGGACGGGGAGGAAGAGGGCGAGGACGGGGAGGAGGAGGGCGAGGACGGGGAGGAAGAGGGCGAGGACGGGGAGGAAGAAGACGAGGACGGGGAGGAGGAGATCGAGAACGGAGAGGAAGAAGACGAGGACGGGGAGAAAGAAGACGAGGACGGGGAGGAGGAGGACGAGGACGGAGAGGAGGAGGACGAGGACGGGGAGGAGGAGGACGAGGACGGGGAGGAGAAGGTCGAGGACCGGGAGAAAGAAGACGAGGACGGGGAGAAAGAAGACGATGACGGGGAGGAGGAGGACGGGGAGGGGGGGGGGGGGGGGGGGGAGAAGGGCAAGGACGGGGAGGACGATGACGGGAAGGAAGAGGACGAGGACAGAGAGGAGGAGGGCGAGGACGTGGGGGGGGGGGGGGGGGGGACGGGGAGGAGGATGGCGAGGACGTGGAGGACGATGGATGGATGGATGGAGTTTAAGGGCCTATCAGCCTTGTAGGCTATATAAGGCAAGAACGTTAAGAAACACTTCCACCATGTTATTAGAACTCTCTGTGACAGCTGAGTATAGTACAATTCACCAAACTAGTGACATAAAATCAATAAAATCCGAGTCCCACAGCCCAACAGCCAGCAAAGGCAGTGCATAGCCTTCAAACACGAAAAAGGATAATGACTATAGGGCAAAATTTTACATCTCTATGTCCTTGACACTGACAAAGCATTGTGGGATAGGTGGAAGGAGCCCAAATGGCTCATCAGGCTTTAAGGCCATTCAAGGCCACAACATACTTCTACCGAATAAAAATGCAGAATTAAAAGATTACCTCAGATGAGATACGTGGAGAAATATCGAAAACAATTAAGATATAGTACAACTCATAAACGAGAATAATACTCAGAATCTACCAAACATTTTATCACAGCCAGAGGATCGTTAAAAAAGTCAGACAGACTGCTCGACCCACTCCAGATGTGCAAGTCGAGGGCACTTGTAATGGTCCCCCATCTGTGAGTTCAGCCAAGCGAATCAAGGGAATGAATAGAGAAGGCAACGATTGTTATCCAGGCCCATCTGTGAACAAAGCCACTTTGCAGTTAGGGTCACTGGAAGAGAAGGAACAGAGAGGCCAGTTATTGTTATCTAGAGATCCCAGTGCAGGTGCAGACAGCATGGCGTGTCAGACATCAACGAAGCGTCCTTTCACCGTCCTGTGGAGAAGCTAGCACATTAGCCCCCAGGGAAGAGTTAATTATGGGAAAATCAGTGACAATTTAGTTGAAATCGCAGCTCTCCCAAATCTGGGGGTGGAGTCAACAGGCGTGTCACGACATGAATGGCTCCTCCCCACAGCATTGAAGTCCATGAAAAACAATGGAGAAACGTCGTCCCCTTCACTTCGGACTGACCATGCAAGCAGAGCACGCGGCTTGCCCCGACGTCCCTGGTGAGACAGAGTATTCCCTCCAACTCGTCTCAGAGGTGCCTGACTATCAACGTTGTTGTCGTAAACCATTCAGCGTGGCTGAGACTAGTGAATATAGTCTCAGCAACAGGTTGGTCACGTGATAGCCTTAAATCTTCCATAACATGCATACCACCGTTCTGAACACAGAGTCTCGGCCACGCTGAATGCCATATCACATCGTGAGTGTATTCATCCGCTTGTTGTGATACACTCGTTAATGTCAGCCATGTTTTCGTCAATTCAATTTCTAAACATCGATTTCCCATGAATGTAAAACTTGTATGCGGTAAAATTCGAATCACAAGAGTGTAATATTGTGAACTCTACTAATTATAAGGACTTTGAATACAACAGCAATATTTATACTTCATTGAGCGAGTAAGGCAACCAATCCCGTCTGCATAATCTTCGATACACACAGAAACCCACTGAGTGCTTTTGCTGATGAGGAATCATTAATTTAATGTATGCTTAGAAGGATAAAACTTAGAAAAACTGCTTCTGAGCTATCCGATAATATCGAACTTCGGAATCGGACGGATTCCTACAGAAGAAACTTCCATTCGATTACTGACTCCATCAGTCGACACCGAATGATCGAAGTGTGGAGCTCGTCAAACAGTGTGAAGGCAGTTAGACCACAGGTTCCGGCCAGAAAGCATTTACTTGCGAGAGTATAACCATAGATTCACGAAATCAGCCCGGAGCCATAGGAATTCTTTTCGCTGCGTTTATAGTAGGTCCAAAGATCGCGTGTATTACCAAAGACTATTCATAACTGTATAATCTTTGGTATTACTATACACAATCGCACGTGCTCAAGGCAGATTGCAACCTTATAGACACGTTCGCGCTAAAAGTAGTTCTCAAATGATTTCCTGAAAATCTCATAGATTAGTTTTATTAGAACACCAAATTTGTGTTTATCTATCGGGATAAATAATTGGAGTGAAATAGAATCGCATCTTTTTACTCTCAATGGTCTTCTGATCATGTTGAATTTTGATTGGTAGAATCATTGGAATGCGGAACCGAAGTCACGTGACCAACCTGTGTCAGAGATAGTATCTCTGTGTTCAGAATGGTCGTAAACCCTTCTGCTATGAACGGAGACGAGTCCCCATCAACGCTGTCCACCAACGCTGCTATCGCCCCTACCCCTCCATGCTGCCGTCGTCACCCCCTTCTGCTGCGACTAGAGGCAAGTTCCCACCAAAACTGCTCTTGCCGCTACCCCTCAACGCTGCTGTCGTCACCCCCTTCTGCTGCGACTAGAGACAAGTTCCCACCAAAGCTGCTGTCGCCGCTATACTCCTTCAGCGGTAACTGTGAACCGACCTTCCCCTGGAAAATTCTGGAATTGAAAGGTAGTAAACTCGTGTTATATGAACGTTGTTTCATCGACGAACATTCGGAGAGCGCTTTCAATAGACTCACGAGATAAGTCACCCAAGTGGAACTGAAGATAAGCTTTACCATTCATTAATTAGGGCTGGCCTAGTACTAACTACACTTCTTGTGCATGCTTGATTTTTACAGGAATATATTATCGTTGTCATTATTTGATTAAATCATTATTAATTGAATTCTCATGACCTTTTCTTCTGGTTTTGAGAGAAAGAGACAGCGCGAATGAAAGCAGTGACTGTTATGTGTGCAAGTCAGGCCTCATCCAACCAGTGATAAATTAACATACCCCTAGACTCAGAGGCCGACTTGTAACACACTCCACCAGAACGTGCCGCATGGTGAGCCTGCACTGGCAGGTGCGGCACTCCGGTGGAGGATCCGATCACAACAAATAGGAGTGGGTCAGAACAGAATGGCTGATCCGGGAATGGCAGAGCACAACTTCCTCTCTTCTCGTGAGCGATGTGGGGGAGAGTCGCTCACCCCACACACGTGGAGGACGAGGACGGGGAGGAAGAGAGCGAGGACCGGGAGGAGGAGGGCGAGGACGTGGAGGACGAGAACGCGGAGGAAGAGGACGGAGAGGAGGACGAGGACGGGGAGGAAGAAGACGAGAACGGGGAGGAGGAGGGCGAGAACGGGGAGGACGAGGGCGAGGACGGGGAGGAAGAGGACGGGGAGGTGGAGGGCGAGAACGGGGAGGAAGAGGGTGAGGACGGGGAGGAAGAGGGCGAGGACGGGGAGGAAGAGGGTGAGGACGGGGAGGAAGAGGGCGAGGACGGGGAGGAAGAGGGCGAGGACGGGGAGGAAGAGGACGGGGAGGAAGAGGACGGGGAGGAAGAGGACGGGGAGGAAGAGGACGAGGAGGAAGAGGGCGAGGACGAGGAGGAAGAGGAGGAGGAGGAGGAGGAGGAGGAGAGGACGAGGACGGGAGGAGGAGGACGAGGACGGGGAGGAGGAGGACGAGGAGGAGGAGGAGGAGGAGCGAGGACGGGGAGGAGGAGGACGAGGACGGAGGAGGAGGAGGAGGAGGAGAGGAGGAGGAGGAGGAGGAGGAGGAGGAGGAGGAGAGGACGGGGAGGAAGAGGACGAGGACGGGAGGAGGAGGAGCGAGGACGGGGAGGAGAGGACGAGGAGGAGGAGGAGGAGGACGAGGACGGGGAGGAGGAGGACGAGGACGGGGAGGAGGAGGCGAGGACGGGGAGGAGGAGGGCGAGGACGGGGAGGAGGAGGCGAGGACGGGGAGGAGGAGGACGAGGACGGGGAGGAGGAGGGCGAGGACGGGGAGGAGGAGGGCGAGGACGGGGAGGAGGAGGGCGAGGACGGGAGGAGGAGGGCGAGGACGGGGAGGAGAGGGCGAGGACGGGGAGGAAGAGGGCGAGGACGGGAGGAGGAGGGCGAGGACGGGGAGGAGGAGGGCGAGGACGGGGAGGAAGAGGGCGAGGACGGGGAGGAGGAGGGCGAGGACGGGGAGGAGAGGGCGAGGACGGGGAGGAGAGGGCGAGGACGGGGAGGAGGAGGGCGAGGACGGGAGGAAGAGGGCGAGGACGGGGAGGAAGAGGGCGAGGACGGGGAGGAAGAGGGCGAGGACGGGGAGGAAGAGGGCGAGGACGGGAGGAAGAGGGCGAGGACGGGGAGGAAGAGGGCGAGGACGGGGAGGAAGAGGGCGAGGACGGGGAGGAGAGGGCGAGGACGGGGAGGAGGAGGGCGAGGACGGGGAGGAGAGGGCGAGGACGGGGAGGAGGAGGGCGAGGACGGGGAGGAAGAGGGCGAGGACGGGGAGGAAGAGGGCGAGGACGGGGAGGAGGAGGGCGAGGACGGGGAGGAGGAGGGCGAGGACGGGGAGGAGGAGGGCGAGGACGGGGAGGAAGAGGGCGAGGACGGGGAGGAGAAGGGCGAGGACGGGGAGGAAGAGGGCGAGGACGGGGAGGAAGAGGGCGAGGACGGGGAGGAAGAGGAGAGGACGGGGAGGAGAGGGCGAGGACGGGAGGAGGAGGCGAGGACGGGAGGAGGAGGGCGAGGGGGGAGGAGGAGGGGAGGAGGGGAGGAGAGGACGGGGACGGGAGGAGGGTGAGGACGGGGAGGAGGATGGCGAGGACGTGGAGGACTTCTTCTTCTTCTTCTCGTTCGCAGCGGCTATACGGTCAATCCGGTATGTGCAATGAATGTCGTCGTTTTGTCCAACTCGTCTCGGCTGCCATATAGTTTGGTCTGCAGGGGAGTTGGTGACGGCCACAGTTGCCTCCTTTCTTCTTCAAGTAAGGGACAACTATGGTGGAGGACGAGGACGGGGAGGCAGAGGGCGAGGACGGGGGGGGGGGGGGGGGGAGGGGGGAGGACGGAGAGAAAGAGGACGAGGACAAGGACAAGGAGGAGTTATCAACCTGTGGTGCTTAAGTGACATACAGGTAAGTATTCCCCCATGTGCCAGGGGCCGCTTGATCAATCCCTTACTGACGCCTCCAGACAAAACCAGGGAGAATTAGGACAGTTCAGAGATGTGCACCAGCACCAGCTCCCCGGCGAGAACTCCAAGCAGAGGCATTTTCGGGGCTGGATCAAGAGTTCATCATAGTATAGTGAGCCAGAAATATCCTTTATGGTACTCAACGTTATTTCTAGGTGGAGAGAGACTATATGACTTCTCCCCCTTGCACAGGAAGCAACTCTGGAATCGCGTCGCGTTGACCATGGTTACCGCCAGCGACTGCAGGCGAATCCTCTCATCACTGGACAAGAACCCCAAGTTGGAGAAGAAAACTTTTACAATAGCTGTGTCAATGACAACACACATCTCCTCTTCACCTCGTCTGCGCATGAGCAAAGCTGCAATGTCCTTGACACCTCGTGCACAATGTCAGCAAGTGGTGATTGTGTCTTTGCAAGATGGCGGTGAATGCTTGAAATAATTTTCCAAATGCGGGTAGGCCACAAAGCAGGTGTGCAATGGAAACCCGTTCTTCCATGACGGACACAGGCAGTGCAACACAGAACCATGGTGGTGGGTGGAAGGGAAGGGATGGCGGAGTTTAGCATACTGTGGCACAGCTTTGGGGTGCAGGGGTGGTACAGGGGGCAGTGGCGGGGATACAGGGTGTAGGGGTGGGGATACAGGGTACAGGGGTGGGGATACAGGGGTGGGGATACAGGGGTGGTGATACAGGGGTGGTGATACAGGGCATAGAGGTGGATATACAAAGGTGGGGATACAGGGTGTAGGGGTGGGGATACAGGGCATAGAGGTGGATATACAAAGGTGGGGATACAGGCTGCAGGGGTGGGGATACAGGCTGCAGGGGTGGGGATACAGGGTGTAGGGGTGGGGATACAGGGCATAGAGGTGGGGATACAGGGTGCAGGGGTGAAGATACAGGGTACAGGGGTTGGGATACAGGGGTGGGGATACAGGGTGCAGGGGTGAAGATACAGGGTACAGGGGTTGGGATACAGGGGTGGGGATACAGGGTGCAGGGGTGAAGATACAGGGTACAGAGGTGGGGATACAGGGTACAGGGGTGAAGATACAGGGTACAGGGGTTGGGATACAGGGGTGGGGATACAGGGTGCAGGGGTGGGGATACAGGGTACAGGGGTTGGGATACAGGGGTGGGGATACAGGGTGCAGGGGTGGTGATACAGGGTACAGGGGTGGGGATACAGGGGTGGGGATACAGGGTACAGGGGTGTGATACAGGGGTGGGGATACAGGGGTGGGGATACATGGTACAGGGGTTGGGATACATGGTTCAGGGTGGGATACAGGGTGGGGATACAGGGGTGGGGATACAGGGTGGGGATACAGGGTGGGGATACAGGGTGGGGATACAGGGTGGGGATACAGGGTGGGGATACAGGGTGGAGATACAGGGTGGAGATACAGGGTGGGGATACAGGGGTGGGGATACAGGGTGGGGATACAGGGTGGGGATACAGGGTGGGGATACAGGGGTGGGGATACAGGGTGGGGATACAGGGGTGGGGATACAGGGGTGGGGATACAGGGGTGGGGATACAGGGGTGGGGATACAGGGGTGGGGATACAGGGTGGGGATACAGGGTGGGGATACAGGGTGGGGATACAGGAGTGGGGATACAGGGGTGAGGATACAGGGGTGGGGATACAGGGGTGGGAATACAGGGTACAGGGACAAGAGTACATAGGTGGGGATACAGGGTTCAGGGTGGGGATACAGGGTGGGGATACAGGGGTGGGGATACAGGGGTGGGGATACAGGGGTGGGGATACAAGGGTGGGGATACAGGGAGGGGATACAGGGTGGAGATACAGGGTACAGGGTGGGGATACAGGGTGGGATACAGGGTGGGGATACAGGGTACAGGGACGGGAGTACATACCTGGGGATACATGGTTCAGGGGTGGGGATACAGGGGTGGGGATACAGGGGTGGGGATAGAAGGGTGGCGATACAGGGTGGGGATACAGGGTACATTGACGGGAGTACATAGTTGGGGATACAGGGTTCAGGGGTGGGGATACAGGGTACAGGGGCAGGAATAAAGGGACAGGAGAGCACTTTCGGCGGGATATCAAACCAGCAACACTAGAGTGTAGTTGAAGGATATTCACTCAGCTACAATGCATTTCAAGCCAGGTGGAATGAGTCGACCAAGAAAGTGACATACGAGATCAGCAGAGAGTCCAGTGCAACCAGTTTAATATATATAGCCAAAGCCCTGCGAGGGACAGACAGGAAAAATGTAAGACCACATGCGGGGACTGAACCTGCGACCTTCCGGTCAGCGCCCGAAATGCTCTACCAGCTGAGCTACCATCAAAGATCTTTGCTACCATGGTCCGTGTTGTCTTCTCCCGTCTACCCTGCCCTGTACCAGCGGCTGCTGTTTCGGTCTTACATGCCCGGATGACCAGAATCCCAATATTTTGCTCGTCTTTCCCAGCTATCATAGGTCTTTTCCCTAGTCACCCAGTCTATCCTGAGACCTGAGACTTTTCCATGTGTACTCAGCTAACAGGAAAACAAGGAGCGACAATGGAAACAAGACAAAGACAAACTGACCGTGAGAAACGAAAGGCCAGAAGTAAGGACGTACGAAACCTGATGACAGGGAACCTAGCTTGGCACAGGCAGGAGTAGAAGGGAGACACGTGTGTCCGTCCAACACCTGCGTCAAGGCCTACACACCTCATTGCATGCAGGCCGCTCCACTACATACTCAGTGTGTGCAGACTGTCCTTGTGGACGGAGTCTTCCTGTGTGACAATGCCAAGTCTGAACTAGAGGGAGAAAGCCTGGGATTCTCCGTTTTGACATAGGGCACTTCCAACGTTCCGCTCATACATATGTATTACTGAGGCGAAATTGCGACAAATGCGGAACAAAGATCATTCACAAGTCTCTATTCTCATTTGGTTTCCATGCAAGTGTACTTTTGGTCTGCATTTCTTTGCAAGTTCACTAGTAACTCACATCAACTTTGTATGACTGGGAAAATAAGGAAGAAAGTATATCAGACACACCATGTTTTCGTGTAGAAACAATCTTCATGACAACCGAAAGGCAGAAAAGTTGTCTACAACGGAATTTCCCTCAGCTTTTACATCAGCCACAACCCAACGTGTACGCGACAGCATTCTATCATTGCAGAACAAGTCCTTAGATACAAATCTCGTGCAAAAAAGACACCAATTCATACGTCCCAGGAAAGCACCACTGAGGTTTCCTTGGCACCCGCAACACCAGACCTGTTCTTCCTGGCGTCAAAACGCCAGAATTCCGTGGGAGTCTAGTTTCGTTCACATCCCGACAGCTTTTCGAGAACACCATAGGCAAAAGGCGAAACGACTCCTCATAATGAAAAATGCAGGAGTCTCCGAAATGTTCTCGACATTAACGCCCATGACAATATGTTCTGATGATTTTCCAACAAGTTAACAGCCACACTGTTGTAGTGGCCACACACAGGTTCCAACCGTGAGTTCGTTTATGCAAGGGGGAAGGGACTTACGTGAGAAGATTGATTGACATCCACAGGCTGCCACACGCTCGCCACACAAGCCAGCAAGCTCGCGCACTCTCCTTCCTGAGAGCATGAACGGACACTAGGGAGATATGAGAGC
>JAWQFJ010016674.1:0-15000 GCA_034096865.1 Theodoxus fluviatilis | reverse complement strand
ACTAATTATAGCTTTTAGGAGAGAATGTACAAAGCAGCCAGGCTGCAGTACAACTCAGTCTTGAACGAATATGTAGGTATAGACGTGACTACAATTCTCCCAAACGTGTGGTTTGATGAACGGAAGAACACTTGTTGTTTGTAATGAGTTGAATGTGTAATTCACCTTGCATTACACCACAAGACGTTTGTGACTTCTATTCGTCTCCAGAACACCTTAATCAGATTGCTCAGAACCTACCGTCTATTGACTAGATTGTTGTTGTGCATGTGCTCCAATGTCAATGAACTAAAGTACGAGGGTATATTGTCAAATTGCGCAAAGTTACACATTTACTGCTAGCACTACACATGCTTTTTGGAACAACACAAACGGTTGAAGATTAAAGTCATTTCGTAATATATGGCTATGTTATGCAGTGAGAGGCACGCACACACGCAGATTTGGCTAACACTGACGAGCAATTGATTTGACACACTAGGCAAGGTTTCTGCCTATTCTGTAATTTTTTTTGCCTAAATTGTACAGCAGTCGTGCCTAAATCGAAAAATTGCCTAATTTCATGACTTAGGCTGCCTAATTGATGAAATAGGCAGCCTAAATTATGAAATCTCACAATTTAGGCAAAAGTCAACATTGCTTTCACAGATTAGGCACAACCATTGCCTATTTCGCAAATTAGGCAAGAGACTGCCTAATTCAAGAACTTAGGCACGCTCAGGATCTAGGCACGACATATATATACCAATATCACCCACAAGGAACGGGAAACTGCCCTACGGCACTTCTTGACCAGACACAGACTGCCCAATACCCCGTATGTCGACACCGTACTTCAGGTTACCAACCATGTCCTCTCCAACAACATCTTCACTTTTGAGGGCCAATATTTCAGACAGGTGATGGGAACAGCGATGGGAACCCCGATGGCCCCGAGTGCAGCCTGTCTCTTTATGGGCTGGCTCGAAGACCATCTCCTAGCCACCAGCCTCGTGCCAGTGCCAGCAACAACCTGGAAACGATACCTTGATGACATATTTCTTCTGTAGACCCCTCGGATGCCGAGCTCCAACAATTCTCGGAATTCCTCAACCAATTCCATCCCTCCATCATGTTCACCTTGAAGTCCTATGATCAAGAAGCACCCTTTCTGGACATCCTCATCACCCTGCTAGATGGTTTCCTCCAAACTGACCTTTACTCCAAACCCACTGATGTACATGGATACCTCCACAGTCTGTCCTCCCACCCTCACCACGTCATCCGAAACCTCCCCTACAGCCTCTTCCTCCGTCTCCGCCGACTGTGCTCCAGCCCCGACACCTTCCGTCAGAGATGTGATGAAGTGGAAAATCAGCTCAGAACCCGAGGCCACCACCTTCCTACCATCACCTTTGTCAGCACCAAGTCCAGACAAGAGTGCTTGCAATACAAGACCAAAAAGAAGAACCAGCGAGTCCCCTTTGTCGTGACCCACAACCCCAACAACCCTCCTTTGCGCTCCTGGATCGGAGAACTCCACCAGGCGATGACCAACACCAGCCTACGCATGGCACAAGCTGTGCCCGATCCACCTCTTCTGGGGAAGAGAAACAGCCGCTCCCTAAGGGCATTGCTGATGCCCTCCTTATTTACCACTCCCGTCGATGCTGACCCAGGCTCCTACAAATGCCAGAGTTCCCGCTGCGTCGTCTGCCAGTATCATCTTGTGGAAGGCCGCACATTCACCAGCCAACAGACCAATGAAACATTCCACATCAGATACAAACTCACATGCACGACATCCAACCTCATATAAATCCTGTATTGCACTAGATGCAACCACACACAGTATGTCGGAGAAACAAGCAACTCACTCAAACAACGCTTCTACCAGCATCGCTCGAACATCAACACCAACAAGAACACCTGCACTCTCATTACTGAACACTTCTCCCTACCCAACCGAACACTACACGACCTCAGATGCATGCCGGTAGAGATATCCTACACAGACAGCACTGAAGGACGACGCAGGCGGGAACGTTTCTGGATAAACAAACTCTTCACTTTAACACCGAATGGCTTGAACACTTTACTATAATAATTCTTCCATTTTTGATCCTCCCCAGTAGATCATTTGACTTTGTATGTGACTTTGCAGGAACAATGAGGATGGCCAACGCATTTTGTGCACGCGGGAGTATGATCTCGGTGCTTTACAGGTGGGAGGATATGTGGACTCATGGGGGTTATAGACGGAGGCCTATGTGTGCATGAGAGTGGGTGTGGGAGCGTATGGGTACTGCTATATGAGTGCAGACGAACACCAACTGTGACTTATGCTATCTATGGCATTTATGAATGGTGGTACTCCTGTGAGAGAGGAGACGGGTGAATGTGGGTCTCAGTGAGAGTGAGACCTGATATGTGACCCTCCACGACTAAATGAGTCGCTTGCGCACTCACATAGTTTTGTGTAATAGCCAAGTAAAGTATGATGGGGTCAAAATGGTCGTTTTTTAGCTTTTGACTGTTTTAGAATCTAGAGACTATACTTTATTGTGTGTGAAAGTCTTTTGGATGAAATCGACCTCTAGACACACGGATATGTTCACTTTGTTTGCTTGGTGTTCAATTTCCCGCATCGAACGATCGTAAGACCACGCATCAAATTTCGCCTCCATACAATACAATCGCCACTGAGCCACCAAATCATTTGCAGGGGTAGAGGCTGGCCTACTTTCCCGAATGACCTTGTATACTGCAAGTTAGTATCTGTCAAAAATGTAATTATTGACTTGTCAGAAATGAAAAAAAAAATTTTGACTAAAAAGTCATTAGCTGCCCATTATTATGCTATACGTCATCCCATTAAAAACACCAAATAAGTAAAAGTAAGTCAAGATAATGCAATCAAATTTTATAACACCCTTGCCCATATATAACCTAATCACTGTGTCAAATTTCATAAGTCTGAGATTACGGTTGGTAAGGAAACTGATCAAATTTCCTTAAAAAACTTTCAAATGCATTTTTCTCAAACGTGAGCTTATTAGGCAAACTATCTTTAAAATGATGTAACTTCGCGAAAAATAGTCAGATCTCGATACTTTTTGCACCGTTGGAAAGCTTGTTCCCTTGATTTTATAAAAATATGCTTATCTCAAAATCTTCCAAGCGCCACGAGAGACTCATTTTGTGATGGAGGGTCACATATGCCAGTATGGATGTATGAATGTGTATAGGTATGAGTGTATGCGAAGCTGACCTCTTGTGGAGAGCGGCATGACTCCTCCTCCACACGTTCCCGCTTCCCCCTCCCTCGCCCCCCCCCCCCTTCCATCCCCCCCTTCCCCCCCTTTCCCCCCTTTCCCCCCTTCCCCCCCTCTATCACCTTGTTTTTTACTTATCTCCCATGCCTCGTGTTTTCTTGCTTGAGCTGTATTCACTCCTCTGTTATGTTCCCTTTCCCGTGCCCTTGCGTGCTTGAGCTCTTCTCAAGCCTCAGGGTTAGATATGTGGTGAGTTGTCAAACCCTTCAGTATGCTCCTGAGGAAGGCGATCAGCCAAAACTTTGATGCTGAGTAAAGGCTTGTTTGTTTGCTCGTTCGTTTGATCCTAATATATATGCACAGTCCCTGTAACTGAAGATTTTGCGTCACACTCCCGCCTACACATCTCAAGGAGTCGAGCAATGAAAACCAGTGTGGGGTTGGAAAGCAGGGCTATAGATCAAGCAGTCGAAACGACAGTGGGGTGCGGCACGCGGGGAGAGGGGAAAAGGAGTAGGGGAATAAGGTGGGGCTGGGGGTCGGGGGGTAGTGGGAAAGTCTTGCATACACGTAAGCCACTACGCCACTCGCCTTTTTCCATTGAAAGGGTTCTAAGCCGCTGCAAAGCAAGGGGCCATGAATACAGATGAGTGGAAATACTTCATGCTGCATACACTGTATGTGCTTTATTCCCGACTTTGAAGGTTAGAGAAAAAGAATTGGCAGAGAAGCTGATGATTTAGCAAGATAGCGTGGTATTATTAAGATGTGAAAGGAGAGAGAGAGAGAGAGAGAGAGAGAGAGAGAGAGAGAGAGAGAGAGAGAGAGAGAGAGTGAGAGAGAGAGTGAGAGAGACATTGAGTGAGAGATAGTGAGAAAGAGAGTAAGAGAGAGAGACAGAGAGACAGAGAGGGGAGAGAGAGAGAAGAAGAAAGAGAGGGAGAGAGAGAGAAAAAAGAGAGAGAGACAAAGAAACTGATATAAAAGGAGAGAAGAATAGAAAGCGCTCAGAGGATGACTACCACCAAGTACCGCTGCCATCTACCCTACCACAACAATCAAACCTATCACAGTCACCACCACCACTACCACCACCATCAACACCAGCATCACCACCACCTTTTCCACTATGAGTACAGTATTCTCCACCTTCACCGTCACCACCACCGTCATACCTTTCATAAAATGACATTACTACCTCTCTACTTTAAATCACCACCACTACCACATTCACCCCTTTAATTTACCACTACCTGACACGTGGAAACAAGCGACAACACCCTAAACGGAAGTGTAGGACCAGATGGGGTATGCACTACAGACCCGTCTTTCACGGCACGACTGACCGTCCCTTTCCACCAAGTCAGGGCACCAAAGGAGAGAGCGCAGCCCCAACTTCCAGGAGTGGAACCTGTTGCGACGCCGGCATTCTATGCTTGTATCCGAATCCGTGGATGCTGCAATGCGTCAATTCCGCAGACGCTAAGCTCCGAAATGTGACCCTCGACCACGCAGAGAGTGGTGAATGTAGCGCCTGTTGAGTGTACCATGCATCCCAGTAATCAAAGCGGCTGTCCAAGTTGCCCTTTTGTTCCGTTGCACCAACGATCTTACTGTGCACTGTATAGTCAGATCTTTTGGTCTGGCGACTGAGCTGTGTATAGTAAGATCTTTGGTTGCACTCTGCTTCATCTCTGCTACGATGCAGCAGCCTCAAGAGTTTGATTGGTTGGTTTTATTTAATAACTTTAAAAGCACATTATCATTAAAAGTATAGAGTTTGGAGGCCCTCTTTGAAAACATGAATCTCCAAAATTATTTAGCACTCAAATGTATCCCTCTTGATCGAAGAAACGACTTAATAAAAGCATTAGGGTAAAAAAAATCATTCATACACAATCTTTGGTGACGTTTCAGCCAGTGGCAGAGGTCAACTTCCTGTCAAGGTCGCGCAGCAGCTAAAGCATATCAGAAGGCGCTCTAACTGCTTCACACTAGAGTGCGCCACTTGCTGTGCCTAGCAACGATGAAACTACAAAACCGGTACCGCATTTCCTTGGCTCATGCTAAGCAGAACTAATTGAAAGTCACTCTACGTATTTGCACCGTAAACATACTTTCGAAACATGGAGTTTACATACCATGGAAGAGGCAAACGTGCTGATTGCTTTCAAATTTCGAAGAAATGAATGTTTTCGTGCTCTCATCACCGTGGTAGAGTGGATTGTATGTCTTGGTTTGGTATCTGTAGTAAACGTCGGCATTTTATACCCATGCGTGCAACGACGTAGCAGACGACACACATTTTTGGATTCCCTTGACCTTCCTCTATGACTGGTGATGGTTATCTCCCTGTTGTTATTAATGGATATTCGACCATAATGCTTTTATGAAGTTGTCTATTCGATCAAGAGTGCTATAATTGAATGTGAAATCATTTTGGGGATTCATGTATCCAAATCCTCTACTTTTAATGGTAACATGCTTTTGAAGTAATTAAATAAACCGACCGATCAAAACTCCTGAGCCTGCTACATCGTAGCAAAGATGAAGCAGAGTGCAACGAAACGCAGGGTTTGGCTCTGTTGAAGAGTTTAGGCTCCTATACACATACCGGTTGTCCCCCGGTTTTGCTGCCGATCCGGTCAAGAATCGGAACGGTTGACTCATTTGCATACAATCCGGCCCGGTTCTTGTCCGTAGGGCAGGCTCTATTCCCCGACCCGGTCTCGACCGATTTGTATGCCGGGCGATGCGAGAAGGACGAGAATCTCGCGACTAGTTGCCAATTTAAATGGCGGACCTGTCTCCGCTTCGCACAGAAAACGCTGATTTTTGGGGATAATAGAAACCCATCCAAAGAAAATGTAAGCCATGAACAGCATTAATTTATCAAAGCTGTATGTTGAATGCATCAATAGGTCGTGAAAGCTTCTACATTTTACAAATTGAATGCAGGTCGATGCAAATCTACATGGCGAAAAATATGTCGCCACGGGCGTTGTGTGTTCGCACAGAAAACGCTGTATTCATACTAGAAACCCCATCCAAAGAAAATGTAAGCCATGAACAGCATTAATTTATCAAAGCTGTATGTTGAATGCATCAATAGGTCATGTAAGCTTCCACATTTTTCAAATTGAATTCAGGTCGACGCAAATCTACATGGCGAAAAATCTGTCGCCACGGCATTGTGTGTTCGCACAGAAAACGCTGTATTGATACTAGAAACCCCATCCAAAGAAATGTAAGCCATGAACAGCATTAATTTATCAAAGCTGTATGTTGAATGCATCAATAGGTCGTGAAAGCTCCTATATTTTAAAATCTGACAGGCAGGTTACACGCATAGACTACACGTCAAAGCGTCGTTGCCGTAGCTCGTCAAAGGGACCTAACTCTAAATTCTGACCTCGCTTCGCGTAAATGAAAATCGCTGGAGTTCGCGGTCTCGGTGTAATCGTTGCATGTGGTTGTCAACCCGATTTTTACACGCACGGTCAGACCGGATCGGGAGCAAAATCGGCTTGAAAACAGGTACGTGTATAGGCGCCTTTTGATCGCACACGTTTTGATCACTATTCGCTACGTTTTCACTCACAATATTCTCACAATTTATGTATGATTCGCTTATACTTTGCTCACTTATCACTACCTTTTTGCTCATTTTCGTTCACACATTCTTTTTCATTCACTTTTCGTTCACAATTTGCTCCTATTACCCTATTATTTGCTCACATTTCACTCACTTTCCGCTCACACTGTACTTACTTTTCGCTCACTTTCTAATCTCGTTTTGCTCACCATACGCTTACTTTTCGGGCACTATTTGCTTACTGTTTGCTCACGAATCGCTCACACTTTGCTCACTTTTCTCTTAATTTCCGCTCACGTTTCGCTCACAACTCGTTCACTGTTCACTCATTTTCGCTCACATTTCGCTCCCTATTAACTAACAATTCACTCACGGTTCACCCACTTTTTGCCGACAATTCACTTAGAAATTGCTTACTTTTCGCTTACAATTTGCATACTTTTTGCTCACTTCCTACTCTCATTTTGCTCACATTTGCTTACTTTTCGCTCACTTTTTACTCACAATTTGCTCATTGCTCGCTCATCATTCGCTCAGGTTTTATTCACTTTTCACTCAGTTTCCTCTCACGTTTTGCTCACAATTCGGTCACAAATCGTTCACTGTTCACTTACTTTTGCGCAATGTTTGTTCACTTTTCCCTAACAATGTTCTTTTATTTTGCTCACGTTTAACATACAAATCGCCCTCTATTCGTTCACAATTCCCTCTAAATTTGCTCATAATTTGCTAACCTGCCGCTCACATTTTGCTCATATTCTGCCCACAATTCACTTACTTTTCGCTCTCTTTCTGCTCACGTTTTGCTCACAATTTGCTAACCTGCTGCTCACAATTTGTACACTATTTGCTCATATTTTGCTCATAATTCGCCAACCTGTCACTCACAATTCGCTAACTTTTCTTTAGGGGAAAGGTGACCAAAGACGGGTGTAATGGGGAAGTAGGTTTTTGGAAGTATCTCACCTGCGGGAGAGATTTGATTTGTGCTGGTACGTTGAGGGTGAGGTTGGTAGTCCAAGGACTGTATAGAGATTGAAGTAGAGGGTGGATGGGAGTTGAGTTCTGCCCCGGGGTGATGAGCGGTGTTCGCTCTGAGAGGTGCGTTGTGTTGAGTAGAAATGATCGTGAGTTGGTTGTGAGAAGATAGCGATTTGGAGAGCGCAGGAAGACAGAGATAGAGAGATAGAGATCGGTCCGCCTACTGAGTGAGAGGAGAGAGGAGAGATCGGTCCCCACACAGCAGAGAAGCAGAAGAAGAGAAGAGAGAAGCAGACGAAGAGAAGAGAGAGGCAGACGAACAGAAGAGAGAAGCAGACAAAGGAGAGAGAGAGAGAGAGAGAGAGAGAGAGAGAGAGAGAGAGAGAGAGAGAGAGAAGCAGACGAACAGAAGAGAGATTGACCACACACACAGCAGAGACGGGCAGAGTGAGAGAGCGGGCAGTGTTGGTGAAGGTTGGTGCGATTTTTACACGGGTCAATAGCATTTTAACCCTCTTGTGCATGAGCCACTAGTCACTTAATCACTACACAAAAAACAGGTAAGGGAGGAAACTCACGAAATTCCATTGGGTCCTTACATTCAAAATTTATTTCAAAATTTCTCAATTGAATTAAGGCAAAAAGAAAATTACTGATGAATTGAAGGATGATTGCTGTTCCTTTAGAAAGAGAAATGAATAACATTCTTAGAATTAAATACATGGAGAAAAAAAGTAATATCCAAGTTCAAATCTTGCAAACTTTTGGTAAGGGCACATGCTTGATTTACTAATCACCAGTCAACAAAGAAGAGATAGACAAAGGTAAAAAGACCAAAGATATAAAACAAATGAAGGTTTAGACATATTCATGCAAACAGATTCCTGTGCAAAGACTCTCCTTCCAAAGTTCACACCCTCACACAGCACCTTTCAGTAACAAACTTCTCACTTCAAACTAGATACCACAAGTATGAAATTCCCATCAGTGTCACAAATGAGATTATAGACTAGGTTCCAAAGGAATTGTGCAAAACTGGAGTTGTCCTCATTCACTGAAACTAAAGCTTGAACAGGTTCCCATGGATACTGAGCTAAACACCTTTCAGTAACAAACTTCTCACTTCACACTAGGAACCACAAGTATGAAATTCCCATCAGTGTCATAAATGAAAATATGGACTAGGTTCCAAAGGAATTGTGCAAAACTGGAGTTGTCCTTATTCATTGAAACTGTTCACTGAAACTAAAGTTTGAACAGGTTCTCATGGATACTGAGCTAAACACCTTTCAGTAACAAACTTGTCACTTCACACTAGATACCACAAGTATGAAATTCCCACCAGTGTCACAAATGAGAATATAGAGTTGTCCTTATTCACTGAAACTAACTGAAACTGAACAAAACAGCTGCTCTCATTCACTGCAAATTCACATGGAACTGTGCAAAACAAGCCCCTTTGCACAGATTCACCTTGCAGAGCACACAGCCCCAGCCAGTCTGTACCCCTCGGCCACTGGGCGTTCGCCTCTTCAGACTCTGGCACTGCACAGTTTTTCTTCCTGCCAACCATGCGAACCACAGCATGTTCACAAGGGTCAGTGCAAACGATGCTGGATGTTGGACTTGGCGCGGAGTTTGCACATTTCCCTTATGCAGGGCTCTGTACAGAGAGATCATAAACCACAGCCTGTCATGGTCCTTACTCTTGCGAGGTTTGTGGACGTTGGGTTGAGGTGAAGATAGTGAAGGCATTGAGGATGGCAGCCTCCATGATGAAGTTGAACAGGTACCGCCACCACTTGCGGCTCTGCCTGCCCAAGCCGTAGTACTTCAGAAGTTGGTCGAAGAGATCGACACCTCCCATGCTGCAGTTGTACTCCAGGATGGTGGTGGGCACAGAAGTGTCAACCTTGGCTCCTTTTCCCTGGCGGCGCTTGGCTGTCCCTATCAGTGGCTGAATACCCGTGGAAAGGACACACACAGACCGTTTGTCTTGCCAGACTGTAGCCAGCATGGGGCCATCCTGCATCGTGCGCGTCTCCCCCACTTTCATGCGCTTGTTCTTCGGTGTGCGGTTAGCGAAAACAAGTTCTTTTGGCCACCCCTTTCTGTTCACACGACATGTCTCATAGCAGTTAGTGTTCTTCTGCAGCAGAGCCTTGGCAAGGGAAGGATATGAAAAGAAGTTGTCATAGAAGAACTGGTGGTGCCTCCCCTGGTACTTGTCACCCACTGTCATGACGACATGATGACCAAATTATCCTGTTGTGAGAAATAAGAGGGATGTTTTCACAATACTGAACAACTACATTTTATTTCTCTCCATGTCTCTCTCTCTCTCTCTCTCTCTCTCTCATATATACACACAATCACACACACACACACACACACACACACACACACACACACACACACACACACACACACACACAAATACACTAACACTGCAGTATGTCCCTACTTGAACACTCATAATTCATACAAAGAATATTCAGATCTCATAAATATGGAACATATTGTCAAATAAAAAGGAAAAAGTATGGAATAAAAGCAAATCAATAATGAACTTATAAAGTGTTAAATCTATACAAATAAAAGAACGTAGTAAAAATAAAGCATAATTTACCTGTAATGAGAGCAGCACTTTTCCCTGTGTAGATGTCAAAGCCAAGGAGGTAGCCAGTGGTAGGTTCGCAGCAGCACCACACCTTCACACCCCATGGTGTTGGCACAACACGACCCAGCTCAAGCCTTATCATCAAACGAATCCCAGCTTCCTCGTCGACTGAATTAACCCTCACCTCCAGCCCCCACACACCCCACCCCCAACTGCACCCCAATTCTACCCACCCCCACCCTCCCCCACTCCCTCTCCCAGCAACCTTAACCAACACACCCCGAGTCTCCTTATGACTCAAATGTTGGACAATATTATTCCTGGTTCAAAGTCTAAACTGTCACTTTCAACCCACCCCTCTGCTTTGCACCGTCGTCCCTTTCACAACCACCAGCCATACCTCCATCTCCATTCCCACCGCCCCCCTTCCTTCACGATCCCCTCCCTACCTCTTACGCTCCTCGCAACCGTACTTCGTGATGTCTTGCTGTCGTGTTGCATATAGGAGCGTACTAAAAGCCAGTTCCAACCGGTGTCCTTACAGTTACAATAGCCAGTTTTAAACCCTCCTTCTTTCCATTAATTTTTGTATCAATCCACCCTCTCCCTTCTCCTCACCCCACTCTATATACACCCATGCCCTCGTCCCTTTCTGCTCCCAACAGCTATGAAACATCTATTTCCACCCCTAACACCCTGTTATTACCCCCTGCCTCTTTTTCCCCTCTACTTCTGCCAACAAGTCTTTCCTTTGTCGACTTCCTTAAAACATATACTAATCTGGAAGTGCTATGTGTGTGAGCGCGTGTGTGTATGTGTGTGTATATGTGTATCTCTATGTGTGTGTCTGTGTGTGTTCGATATCGCACTATAGATTTTTCTTTCGCCTGTGATGAAAACTGTTTCCCCCACACAACGCCAGTACATCCATGATGTCGGTGGTTGAGGTGCTGATGACTTCGCAGTTGCATGGTCCTGTAATTACGTATGTCGACCTTGTCGTTGTTGCTGCTTTTATGACTGAAGTGCTGGCAGCGACCCCATTACAATGCTGTCGTCTACATCAATTTCATACAATAATAAATATATTATTTAGCTCTCTCTCTCTGTCTCTCTGTCTGTCTCTCTGTCTCTCTCTCTCTCTCTGTCTCTCTCTCTCTCTCTCTCTCTCTCTCTCTCTCTCTCTCTCTCTCTCTGTCTCTCTCTCTGTCTCTCTCTTTCTCTCTCTCTCTCTCTCTCTCTCTCTCTCTCTCTCTCTCTCTCTCTCTCTCTCTCCCCTATCGTCCTACTGCCTCTCAAAAGGCGGTTTTTTGAAACCTCAGAACACCGTTGTGGAACGAAGTTGGCGACCCGCCACGCCGAGTCAAAAGATTCCGAAATGGAGACGCCGTGACAAAGGCGTCCTGTAGTTGCTAAGGCCACACATGGCTCCACCCTGCCTTGCCTTTTGTGCGTAAAAGGAGACTCAAGCAAAGGCCTTCCATTTTTTCTCTCCCTCCCGCTCAGATATTCTTTGCTGTTTAGTACATGAATCCATGCAGACTCACTCGCTCGGTCTCGTTCCGCAGGCGGCTGTCTCATTGGCTGACCTCATACTGGTACAGCGAGCAGGAAGCTTGACCTACTTGCAAGGGCAAACGCACGGCTGACATCACTAGGTCACTGTGATTCTCCGGTGTTGCCGAACTGTGCAGCTGGCAACGCAGCTTGTTGACGTGGGGAAGGACAAGGGGAATCCCCATTAAAAGCCCTGTCCCCATGGAGACGGGTCAATAGAGAAAAGAGGCAACTCAGGGTCAGGTCATCCTATTGTAAATAGTGCTCGAGCTTTAACACACAGGCTCTTATCAGTCATTGTCGCAAAGATCCAAAAGTGGTTTTTCATAAGAACTTGATAAAAGCCCGCGTCTATCACGACAGCTCTCAAGGTTTGGCTCTGTGCCACAAGGAAAAAAAGGACGTATAAGGGAAAGAGAACATTCTTTGTGTGTGATTACGCTGTCATTATAAGGGTGTTATCAGTCACGGGTAGGGGTTGCCCCAAGGTCTCACCTTCCTGGTCTAAAAGCGGGACTGGTGGTGGTATGATCGCATGCGTTTTCACCTGGGAAAGAACACTCTCCCCACCAATCCAACGTTCTGGGTGACCCTTCTCTTGCAACCGGCCATCTTGTGGGTGACATTCAGTGATAAAGTTGTAATAATTTACATTCGTCTTTTTCCCTGCAAAGGAAGACATTCTTTCCTCCTTCACTTCACACTTGGACTTTTTTGTTTCCTTGACATGTGTACAGCTGGGTTGGATTGGTGTCTCCCACGGGAAAAAACACGAGAAGAAATGTACAGTACGGCACTTTCCTCAAATTTGCATTGATAGTTTTAAACATTTACCGCCTGGAAACAAATGAGTTGGCCTTTTTTCCCCTATCAGCTAACAACCTCTCGTGTTGAATGATCAGTTTCTATGAAAGGAAAGGATTGAAACGTAAAACGGCAAACTGCTGCTAGAAGAAGCCACTATTATCATATGATAAGCCGTGAAAACAGAGACACGTGCAAATACAGGATTGATTACATGTTCCTTATTATCTATGAAATAAGAGCTTCACACACTATTACAACCACTCCCACTATTACCACACTACCGCCACCACCCCTACCTCCACATCAATCAACACCACCAACTGGATTACCACCACTACCACCATTGCCATCACCACCACAACTTCCACCTCCAACGTAACTTCTACTCACTAACATCATCACCTCTACCACGCTGCAATCTCGACCATCACCACCACAACCTCCACCTTTAATACTATTACAACCACCACCACAACCACCACCTCCACCACAAGCACTACCTCCACCACCACCATTACTACTTCCAACACCATCACCACCACTACAACAACTCCATCACCACCAGACACACCCTCAATGGCAGCATCATACAACAAATTTGACAATGAATTTTTGATGTCTTGTGTGGTGATGATGGTATACCTGATTTGCTTTAACAGTCAAACTGTAGACCTGTTGAAGAAGCAACGATGGTGGAAGTGGTGGTTGTTGTTTGAGTGGAGATTGTTGTTGCAATGCTTGCACCAGGTGTCGCAGGAAAGGTGGTGCATTGTACACATGCAGTCAAGGACTAGTGGTGAGTGCGGTGGCTGAGGACAGATGCAAGTAGTGCAAGTAGTGAAAGTCAGGTGGAAATGACACTACTGCAGATGACGTTTCTGTCGCTGGTGGTGATGCCGAGCTCCTCCTCCTCCTCCTCCTCCTCCTCCTCCTCCTCCTCCTCCTTCCTTCCTTCCTCCGCGGGACATGGTAGATGTGGTGCCGGTGTGACGAAATGAGTTTTCTGCTGCGATGAGATTTCTGACGGTCTGCTGCGGTCAGCTTTCTGATGCTGCGGTCAGATTTCTTTTGCGATCAGCTCCCATTTATGAGATTTCTTCTCCTGCAATCAGATTTCTTCTCCTGCAATCAGATTTCTTCTGCTGCAGTATATTTCTTCTGCTGCAAAAAGAAATCGTTGAATAATGAAAACACACGTGCTCGCTTTGCAGTCGTTGGAAGAATGAAGAAATCTCATCGCGACGGAAACTGTGTCGCATGTTTGCGCATGCGCACTGAGCCCGTCAGAAATCTGCGCATGCGCACTGAGCCCGTCAGAAATCTCATCGCAGCAGAAAACTCATTTCGTCACACCGGCACAGACAGCAAGTCACTCAGCAGAGCTGCATCGGACACATCCCGCGGTGAGACACACTCACCGTAGTAAATGAATCTGTCTCGAGGCTCGCCCATAGATGTGTACGATAGACTTCATACTGCTGCTGCTGAATAACTGGGTCGACTGTTGTAATCTAAACCAAAGACCATACATTACTAAGACCGCGCACTCGGCTATTTTTGCACTGCGCGGAGCGAGGTACGGATTTAGAGTTACGTCCCCGTTTTCGCGTGTCTGTCGACGCCAGCGACAATAGCAACGAGTAGGAGTTCGCAACCTTCGGAGGCTTGCTTTCCTCATTCTGCAAACTACATGATACATAAAGCATGCAGCAGAGAATAATTGCAAAGAATTCACTTACCTCAACGTATTAAAGAGGGTAGGTTTCTGAAACTAGGGATGCAGACGAATCCAGAATGCACTCGATCAATGTCTATCCTGCTGTACTCGCGGTACTGAAGGGCAGGGTAAGGAAAAGTGAATCCCAATGTCTTTCCACGCGTTGCATTGTCTTCGGCATCACAGTTTTTAACAAATTCAACATTTTTAACAACAGTATTTTCTCCTGAGGTACAACAGTGAAAGGAATCTTGTGCGTCACAAATTACGAAGTTTGATGATTTTTCTGTTCATCTCGCGTTTATGCGCGAAAGAGGCAGTGCAGTCCTTGAGAGTTGACTTCAGGCGTACATGGATGAAAGTGCTCACGATGCAATGCCTCAGCTTGCAAGTTCCTCCTGGACATTCAAGAATGAGTTTATTTCCGAGGAGAGAAACAAGCCAAGATTTCACTTTGTCCGAGTGAAGT
>JAWQFJ010016673.1:60000-72804 GCA_034096865.1 Theodoxus fluviatilis | reverse complement strand
GAGAGAGAGAACGGATGATGGAGGATGAGGGAAGATGACGGATGACGGAGAATAAAGGAGGATGACGGAGGATGACACATAAACAACGTTTCAAGGTACCTAGCTACATCTTAAATTTTATTATCTTCGAACCACGGGCTGAGTGCATGGACAAGTTTGAAATTGGGGTAATGTATTTTTCGTTTCATGATAGAGACTCGTTCTTTATGCTTTGTTAAAGTCAGACAAGTCTTCCCCTAAACATTATCAGATGTAAACATTGAGTTTAACTCTGTCCATGCGCACTGTCACCCGAGAAAAAAGGCCTTAAAACCAGCGTTTTTGCCAGCAAAACGTGTTAACGCCTCCTATCTTTCAAAGCTTGTAGAAGACACACCCTTTGTGTTTTCTCTTCAAAACGCATGTTGTCTTAAAGATAAATGGTTGGGCTATCTTCTGACGTTTAGTTTTACAAAATACTGTTGCATCTGATTATTTTATGAATTTAAGAAACAGAAAAAGTCGTTTTGCACGTTCATTTTCTGGGGGTACTCACTTTGACGCCCAGCTGCGCAACGCTGAGTTAAGATAATCGTGATCTGTAAACGGGATCATGAAGAAGAAGGAATGTCCTTTCCGAGCATAGGTTGCTCGTTCAGCTTTTATAGCAAATTTTTGTACCGGCCTTTAACTTTTGCGGACCAGTATATATATATATATATATATATATATATATATATATATATATATATATATATATACCGTCATCCTCAGTCATCCGTCATGACGGAGGATGACGGATGACTTGAGGATGATGGAGGAAGATGGAGGATGATGGATATCTGTCTGTCTCTCTGTCTCTCTCTCTCTCCCTCCTCTTGCACACATTCACTCTTTCTGTGTGTGTGTGTGTGTGTCTTACTGACTCTGTCTCTCTGTCCACTTTCGGCGGAAGGATGACGGGTGACGGATGACGCAGGACGCACATGCGTCTAATTGCTGAAGAGCGTGGCACACAGCCATCTTAGGACACCAAAGATGGCTTCAAAGTCTTTGTGGCTTTTGTACAGTTTGATATGAACAGTGTCACTATGAATCAGCTGGTTTGCTGCAGTCTTTGTGCTTTTCAGGACTGCTCCCATAGCACTCAAATGGCAGGCCACAAGCAACACACACCTTCAATTGGGGGTATCTTGTAGCCAATAGGTAGAAAACATCAATCCTGGTGGGGCTGTATGTTCCTTCTCCTGGCTTGAAAGCAACCCAACCATGACAAAGTCCTACACCCCACTTCAAATGGGAGGACAAGTCATGCCCAGCCCTCTGCCCTACTAAGCAACCCAACCATGACAAAGTCCTACACCCCACTTCAAAGAGGACAAGTCATGCCCAGCCCTCTGCCCTACTAAATATTTCTCACTATCATGCAGCTGTATGATGCGTTGCAAACACTTCACTGTGAACTTCACTTCTGTATGTAGAAGAGGACTATCTGCATGATTGTTGAATGATATATTGACCATAGTAATATCCTGGTCAAGGAAGATTTTTTATGTGTTAATGATTTCTCCTATCTTCCTTCCATAGTTAGGGGGTGAGAGTCAGTGCCTAAAACTGTAACCATTAGGCAGCCACTGTTCATTTGAGTAGTTGGAGTCTACCCAATTTATGTCTGAAAGGATGTTAACCGTAATGCTTACTCCCTCTAGAAGGGAGTCATCAGCCAGGTATGGTGAGTAGCTAACTCAACGCATACTGATACCTTGAAAATGGTATATCTCCCACAGCCACCATCCAGAGTTAAACACGAACACAGCACAAACACAGCAGATATAAAAACAACAATTTAATCAAACACTCCACCCTCCATGTTATAATTGTCAATGTCATCCATCTACCTTTATACATTCCAAAACACACAGGAACGTTGCACATTTAACTGATTCTCATGACGGTAGGACTACTCAATAAAGTGATCTTTTCTTTTTGACAGAGAACAGATATTGGAGAGGAAGAAAATAGTACACGGAATATGAACAAGGAAATCAGATTAGAGCACTATTTGAAAGATGTAAAAAGAAACAACCTTCTTTAAAGCAGTAATAAGTTAGATGTATACACATGCAACATGTAATAATTGTATTTGTCTAAGGAACTATTTTGACAGTCTGGTGCAACATGCAATAAAGATCAAAATGTCAAAAGACCTGGAGTTCACACTGCAGCCTCCTGAAAAAGAGACCAAACATGGTCTCTCATGGCAGTGGCATCCTGCTGCGTGAAGGACTGGGGAATTTGCCCAGATGCCAGTGCATACAAATTCTGTTGGGAACAAAAATAAGCAATCATGTGCTATATGATATGTGAGATTGAAAGGTAAATCAAAACCCCTTTACATTAATTTCATTACGTGCATTGAAAATAAATCTGTTACGAAGTAGAAGTGCAGCAAGCACAAACAATATTTGTTACTGATACTGTATCATTTGAATTACAGCCTTTTTCGAGCTGTGAAAGTGTTCAAGTAAGGCATATTCCTACTTTAAAATTGCTTTAAAAATGTGTAAATGGAAGCTGCTATTTGAACATCATCACTTAGTATAAATTATTTCTTTGCTCAAACACAATGCAGTAAGTATAAATAGGCCAACCAATACAGTATTATTACAAAAGGATAATATTTCATTCTGATTTGACAAAATTGATATGGCAGTAACAAGGACATGATGAAATGATAATCCCTGAAAGCTTGATATTCACGAGCATGACAAAAAGACCACAAGAGTGACCATCTTCCTGCCTTGTTGTTGGCATCTGTACCTCAGTCCATGGTCTGTTCAGCTCAGGGTTGACTGTGCTCCTTAGAGACAGGAACTTTCTGAAACAGCAAATGCCTTTAGATACATCTATTCATTAGGTATCTTATAAGCATGTCTCATGAAAGAAAATGAAATACATGGTTGTGACTTACTTTCCATCTGTGTATACATGTAGGTGGATGTTTCGTGATAGGGGCATGAAAAAATCTAACCACACCTGAAGATCTTTGAGGATGCTTCCTTGGCTAGGGATTGTATGGCTGAGCAAATGGAACTGTTATGTCAACCGTAGGTTGAATGAAATAAAGCATGATTTTTCTTCATCATTCCAAGCATAGAAAAGAAAGAGGAAATTATACATCTTTTGTTAGTTGTGCACACAGGCACACATGTTTAGTATTTTGGAAACAATGATGAGTAAAACACAGCACAGCAGTATACAAAGAAGTATTTCTTCAAAGGGAGAGTACAGAGATTGATGGAGAAATATTTTCAGGAACAAGAATAAATTGTTTGTGGCTCCAATATGTTTGGGCACTGGAAGCTCCCCTCTCAGACTTTTTGGACATAGAGCACCACAGTGCTAAGAGGAAGTTCATACCGACATGTCTTGAAGAATGATTATAATACCAATCATTGCATATTTACCTGAACAAGTAGATGTATCTTGTGTTGTTGCCCTCCAGGGAATCGGCAACACCCACTTGGCCCTTGGGGACATTGGCCCACAGCAATACCCAGTGGATCTTGTCCCTGTTTATAGGTATGAAGATCCACTCATAGGCAGAGAGATTCTCCTGAGTGAAAGAATGAAAAGTAAAATAACCATACAGCACTCAGAGAGCTCAGACCTCTGCCAAGGCAGCCACAGCATTGGAGATACGTAAATCGTGTCAATTTATTTATGTCACACAGCAATAAAATCCATCTTTAACTTAAGCTTCCTGTTCCAAAACAGGACAACAGATAACCTCCACAATTAAATGGATTGTTTTTTAAGTAAAAATTTTACCTTCCATCAAATATCATCAAAATAAGTATAAAACTGTTTGATTTATTTTGCTTACGGAATAAAAACTTAATGAACTGACTAAACAAATTTACAAATTTGCCAGAGATAATGAATGAATGCATGAAATTACTGCACAGATGTCTAAAAGGACAAATCTTCTATTTGGGTGAAGCATGATGGGTGTGGGTGTAACTGTAGGGTAATGATGGTATGGCATGATGCGTGTGTGTGTGTGTGTGTGTGTGTGTGTGTGTGTGTGAGAGAGAGAGAGAGAGAGAGAGAGAGAGAGAGAGAGAGAGAGAGAGAGAGAGAGAGAGAGAGAGAGAGAGAGATTTTCATAAAAGATTAGTTTAGGCACTTTGACAGCAGTATAAAATTAGATAAAAATATATACATACTTCTGGAAACAGATAGGTGAACTTTCCCTCCTCCCACTATAAGAGGCAAATAGGATTCAAAAAAATTAATGTTGGGGTAATTCCGTTGCAGAATTTTCAGGTATGCATGGAGTACCTAAAGAAGACAAGAAAATCACTGGTTAAAAATGAGAATGACAGAATCTTTTTTTTCTCAACACAAGAAGATTCTATCAAATGTAGGGATTAAGCCATCAGTCATATTATAGATATAAGATCTTGCCTGGTCAGTAATCCAACTTCCTTCTGCCAAGCTGCCCACATCTGTCTCATCCAGGGGGACCCCAAGTGCAGTGAGAGGAGGCTTTGGAAATGAAGATGACTCTCCACCCTCAACATGTTGATCCACATCTGTTCAAAGAAAATGGACAGTTTCACTTAACATAGATAAAATACATGCACAGCATACACCTCTAGGAATTAATGCAATATATGAGAAATAACTATGCTTTGTTTTTACTTCATACATTTGAATGAACTGTTGCTATTAAGGTCATCCAAAAGACCATAATCACATGTAAATTAGTCATTTCTAAGATGCATAGTAAAGATTTATAGCCAATTTGCACACATTTAACCATGTTTGGGCATGAGTGTATGAAGTGAGGGTGTCTATGTATATATATTTCGTGTGTGTGTTGTGTGTGTGTGTTTTGTGTGTGTGTGTGTGTGTGTGTGTGTGTGTGTGTGTGTGTGTACATGCATATCTGCACTCATTTACTATAGAGATTTCCATAGCACTGGAATATTAATCATGATGTATCATTGATGAATATCAATAATGTTTATAGTCCATTGATCAAAACAAGATGTTCTTGCCATCCAGGCAGACCCTCCATAATCTTAATAGCATATCCTGTGACTCATACCATGGATGACTACAAATGTGTATCACTTTTTGTGGGTAAAACAATGAAGTATTTCATATGATGGACTCTATTCCCATTCACATCCTAATGTTCATATGAGTTCACTTAGACAGTATTTGCTAAGCTCTAAGAAAAAGTCACATCAAAAGTGAGGAGGGTAAAGGAATTGTGTACAATACAAGGCATGGGAGGGTAAGCAGGGGAAGAAAATGTAGGCAAACAAAGCATACACAACCTTAATTTCAAAAAGTGAGGGGGAAAATAAACTGGCTGTCTCCCATCTGTACCTCCAGCCAATAGGGGGGAAAAGCAGATAATTATGTTCTATGGGGTTTTGGATCTTGTAATTACTCTTCAACTGCACAAGCAATTATTAGTGTATATTGATGTTGACTGCATAATTGTTCAGACAATTTCCAAAAATAGCAAATAATGTTGAAAAAAATGTCCAATAGACATATTGGCTTAAGTTTCCTCATTTAACAACAATAAGCAATACAAGAAATAAAGAAACACAGAAACACACACAAAGAAAAATGTGATATTTACATTTTCTAGTGCATATCCATAACTGTTGGGTTCAGAGGTTCTTTGAAATAAAACTTTTTTTTCATTAAAAGCATAGAATGAAGAAGCTAGTGCAAATTTGCACCAATGACAATGCATAGGAAGCTGAAGCATTATAAATACTCATGTGCCCATGCACCCACCCACCAACGCAAACAATCACACACACATGCACTGATGTCTTGCTGTCCATTCTACATAGTTACTCCAAAGGGAAGGAACCTGAACTTATGCAATGGAGAAACTACCATTCCTACACTACAGCCTAGAATATTAAAATAAAGGGACATGTTGAGTAGTCAGGGTCACAACAGTCACAGCAATATCCCAAGCCACGCACAGATATTAAAAGTCATGTGTTTGCTGAATTTTAAGCAGATGCATATAAAAGGTAGAGGAAGCAGCAACCAAGGGCACGAATTGAGGCATTGCAAGCAACCAAGATTATACAAACCAACAGTATGAATGTTCCTGAAACAAAATCGGATGCAGAAGCTGCTGAAATATGAGCATTCAAGTCCTACCTCGTCAGATTGATCACTCATCCTGCTTTTTTAGATAGGAACCAGGAAACTGAACTGCAACTTAACCCATCATGTCTTCATATTTAAAAAAATATTACTCTACCTCCTTCCCAGAAAAGATTTGTGTCCATATCTTCTGATATGGCTTCAGGCACATGTTTGTGAAAATTACATTGAACTGGTTGTGCCTTCCTTTTTTTATTAGTCCTGCATGAATCACATACCTATGATCATGTAAAGATTTTGCACAATGACATTTATCACATGAAGGTATTTTTAATGATGTAAGAATCATATACAGCCTGTCCTGCACTGACACCTCCCTCGTCAGCTGCAATGCTGTGGTTTTTTTGCTCTCGGGGCCTGCTCTTGTAGCACTCACCCAGCCGGCCCAAACCCAAGCAGCACTAGTGTGCCACCGGGAGGCATCTTGAAAATCAAACTGCAGAAGACGTCAAGCCCATCAGGAGGGCTTCCGTGTGTTTCCTGGAAATCCAAAGGGAGGCAGCTTCCACAGCACCTTGCAGCTTCTATATCACCACCTCTGCTTGTCTAGCTTGCACACCCAGGCTTCAAAGCAACCTATTTGTCTTATAATCAGTCATCATTTTATAAATATTTATGTCTGGAATGAGTAAATATAAATTTACCTATGACTTCCTCTCTGTCATCTTGTACAGCTGAAGTCATACCATCAGTGAAATAAAAAAAATCACATGTTCCGCATCAAAATATTATTCGTGAACATTAATGACAAACCATAGCAAGGCTAAGGCCCATAAATGTAAGTTTTATATTGTGCTCTTCATATTAATTGTTGGAATGATTTCCCATTCTAGATTCAGACAGATTTAAATAATTGTTGGTGCTTTTAGGTAAAAGAGCAGCCTATGAAGGAATTTTTCCATTACCTGTGTTGTCACCAGTGGTCACTGGCCCAGCATCAGTCTCAGTCTCAGTCTGAGGCAAATCTACCATATCAAAAGAAAGAAAAGTTACGCTGAAAGCAATTTGTCACATATTCCAACATGTAATGGAAAATCAAATTATAATCAGTCTAAGTGACTGAACATTAAATTTTACAAATAAAAAAGACACTATAAAAATAAACACAATCCATGGGGACAGTGTTAATGTGTCCAGCATTCCTGACTAGCTATAATACTCATCCTTGTGACTTCTTTTCCCTCCCAATTGATCTTCTGCCCAGGAGAAATTTTATTGTACATGATGTGCACAATAATTACTCTATGATAGGAAAGGTCAATGGAATAAAAAGCTATATCCAGCCTGTGCAGTAAGCTGATGCAATCTTGGGATTTTATGAATCTAACATAAATGTTTTCTGAGCGCTCCATCTCTGTCATGGTTTCATCATTAAACTTGGTTAATCTATGTGTCCATCTCTGTCTCTCTCTCACGTACACACAGACACACACACAGACACAGACACATACACACACACACACACACATACACAAGGTGGTGGTGTGCATTGAGTATCTGCTTAACAGTACATAAACTCTTAATACATTTGCATAAATGGAATAGCACTTACCAGGAAAGGGCTCACTCTGTATGGCTTCAGCTGCGACTGCGAGACTCGTATTGCTGAATGACTTCCATTGCAGTCCTGAATCAGGACACGCTGGCGGTCTGGGTCATCAATGTCCAGAATTCTATGAAAACATAATGTACTTTAAAAGTGACAAAATTATATGCTTTTAAGTTTCTGAAGCAGATGGAGGAAGAGGAATGGTTGCTTATATTGATGATGCTGTTGCTCATGCCTCAGTGCTGTAGCAGCAAAAACACTTAGAAAACAATAAATAAACATTAGATATTGACTGTCTGCCAAGTGATTTGATGTTCACATACATATAGTGCTTGTAATACTCATTTATTTGATCATTTGGAGCCCATGGTAGCATTGCTTTCAGGACCCATATTTCTTAGCTCAGCAAAAGCAATTTTCCTCCTCTTTTCCAGTGGGAATCTTTGATTGGAGCTTTATCTTTGAGCACCATTGCTGTCATTCAGTTACTTGTCTCATCTTAGGACTTTACTGCCACACTTCTGTGTGTCATCCTAGTCAGTATCTGAGATCACAGGATGCAGCTTTGTATGCCATCAACCTGAAAACCACTGCCTGGATGAACAACTCCAATCTATAAATGAACCCCCAAAACTTCTAAGTCATTTACATATAGGAAAGACAGGACAATTTCCTTCAGCCAAATTTCTTATCTTCAAGGTCATCAGTACCTGTAGGGTCCAGTCCACAATAGTGCCAGGGAGCTTCTCTTCCTAACATTTTGTCTCATGATCATCTGACCAGGGCAAAATTGGAAGGATTTTACTCCCCGATTCTTTCGTTGCTGATATGTGGCCTTGTCCCTCTTTCGTGCCAACTTTTGGTTCAAACAAACCTGCCAAAATAACATTTTTGCAAGATCAACGGATCTGTTTTCAAATTATAGGAAGGTGAGGAAAAACAAAGCAAGCACAGGGTGTAGAGTGTTACAGGTATCCTGTAACAAAATTCTGCTATATTTTAAAAAGTATGTCTGCCGTGTCTGTCCTGTCTGTCTGTCAGTCTGTCCAACTGTGAGTTAGAACAAGACTCCAGTACAGAAATAGCTCCAAAAAATCAGAGCACATATTTTGCTTGCAGTAAATACAACATAATCATACAAATTGTAACATGATCACATTTAACATTAGATCCCTACTGATTGTTTGTATGTAAAGACCTCAAACTCCATGATCATATGCACATGAGTTACAGTTTGGATCGAATAAAATCTGCTACTGCCAAGCAATTGTCAATCTGAATGATCTCAAACAAGTAGATATTGTGGCTGCTGCCACCTTTCCAGTAAAAGAATCAGTATAAAACAGAAGGGAACCACAAACACATTATCAATGTCTTCCAACACAGGTGTATACTTACTTGCTGGTAGACCTTCTGCATCTTTTCCTGGCGTGCATCAACATGCTATCACTGACACTTGAAAAAAAAGCATACATGCAAATTGTTAGTGGTTGTTTTCATAGTGTAGCATTTGATAAATTGTAGTATAGCTTGGTTGAGCCACTGCAATCACCAGTAACCATCATGCATAACATAATTTCACACTTATTACACATTTTTATACACGGTCAATTATCTGAGTAAGAATAGCACGATGACACTCATATTGGTTTGTTTCATGAAATATTTGTCTCACCAATCAAATCCATACAGACAAGCTCCAGTGGATTGTTTGTCACAATGGGGTGAAGTTGAGGAGCCTGTGTCTTGATGCGCTCAGACATCTGGCAGGCTACACAGGAGGACACCTATTGAAATACCATATTAAATAAACAGTTGTGAACTACAAGTTTCTGCTATCAATCTTTAATCAAACTAGAAAGATACTTCTTTGAGTAAACTATTACAGTTGGCAAAATAATCATGTGCATGTATGGATGACATAATTATTTCACTCTATATCCATCAGTTATTGAAATTATTTAGAACGTTAAAAACAACTTACTTTTGCTGTGACATCTGCCTTCATCCCCTTCCAGAAGTAATTCACAGCAATCTTCTTGTAGGTGTTGGTGATGCCACTGTGACCCCCCCAAGCACTGACGTGGAATTGATGGAGTATTTCTTGAACTTTTAGTTTTTGGCCACTTGTCACCACTTCCCTACGACCTTTCACACTCTCCAGAAACAAAATGTCACCTGTAAAGACATGCAAAGGCACATGTATGCGAGAGGGTTAAAACGAATCATGTACGCATTCATGTTGATGTGTTCAATATCTTTGAATTGAATCTCTTTTAAGTACGATTAATCCGCATGTGGATCGAAGATAATACAGTACAGTACATCAGTCGCGTCTCCACGCTACTGTGATTTGTAAAAGGCGAATTGCCGAATGACTTGGGAAACCGTACATTAAAAAAAAAACAAGTTTGACTTGCTTTTAGTTTTATTAAAACCAGTTCTGGAGATTTAACTCGCCCATTCATTAAGTAATTTAGTTGACCTAGCCAGTGTAAACATCACTCAACACGTGCTTCATGTGATGTAGGCTGTAGCCAGCGCCACTTATTTATTTTAAATTTAGACGTGTACTAATCACTTAATACACACCATCAAGGACGTATTTCTTGGCGAATGTGTAGATAGTCTTCCTCTGGGACTTCGTCAACCCAGGGGGATAGGTTCTTGTAGCAAGATACAGTTTACATGGCCCATGGACTGCGCGAAATCCTCCATTGCGTTTTCTCAATTTCCAACGAAGCCGTAAAGATATTACAAACAAGAATTAGGACACAAACTAATGACAGATTGTCTTCATATTTCGTAATATAAATTATCACAGTGTTGTGCAATATTTCCTCTTCGTGGATTTAAAACGAATTTTTTTTTAACCTGTGTTAGAGAGTACGGAAAATCACCAGTATAGAAAAAAGTAGTTGACTAATCACAGACAAGATAAAAATATTTGGCGGGTGAACACGTGATGTCATACATATGCAAGTAGGTCAAGCTCTACCTTCCAGGATAAACCACCGTCTGGGATATGACACTAGCTCACATACGCAATCTTGAGCGGTTATTCCGACCACAGAAGGACAATAAAGTGTGAATATTTGACAAACTGGTGTACACAATGCGCTTTCAGCTGAATTGGGTCACGAAGAATATCACATTTGCAGCAGTCGTCAGGGGCGGGTTTGAAAATAGGTAGTCGATCTTGGTCGCAAGATCTTGCTTTGCAGTAAGAGCTAGCTAAAAAAGAAACTACCCAACGTGACGAACTAATGCGCATGCGTAGACGTCACGACATGAGGTGAACTAACCACATTTCAATGGCCGACGTGTTGCCGGTTCATTCAGAAAACGCTCTATTTCGAGATACTAGCAACCCATCCAAAGAAAATATAAGCCATGCACAGCATTAATTTATCAAAGGTGTATGTTGAATGCATTAATAGATCGTGAAACCTCCTACAGTTTACACATCGAATGCAGGTCAACGCATCCACGCCGAACTTTTGTCTCGAATCTTAAAAGCTAGGCACCTCTCAAGCTGCCTCGCTCAATCTACGCTCGTCTACGATTGGCTCGCTAGCAAGCAAAGAATGAAACTGCCCATTCGGCGAGATCTACGTAGATCTACCGAGATCTTCGCATTTTGAAACCCGCCCCAGGGCAATTCGGCTCTAAGTAAAAACGCAGCCAATCATATGCCATGGCCTACCAGCGGAGTAAAGTCCGCACCCCTTTCCTCGGACGAGTCCACTAGTGTGGCCCACCAGTGGAAGGGATTCCTTCGATTATCATGGAGTGTTGTCAAAAAAACAACTGCATGTGAACAAACTGAATTCTCTGTGGTCGCCAGCGTGAACAGACACAGAATAACTGCTCATAAGACGCTTTGTTTTGGATTGATCATTCTTTCGGACCTGTCGCCGTGGCATTTCATCGTGGGATGATCAGATGCAGCAATGGACGCTATCGACTGGAGCTATGAAAGGCTGATGTTTGCGAGAGTCACGGAGTTCGACGTGGATGACTGCTCTGAGAATGGTATATGTACTGATGATATGACAGCATTGGTCTGACTTTCTTCGCGATCTTGTTAATCTCAAATAAACTAAAAAAGTTCTAATGATATCACTGGCCGCAATCGAACAATAATAACCAACTACGGAATTTCTTTTTTATGTTGTTGATTTTAGAATGTCCTTATGACGTCACTGGCCGCAATCGACGAAGAGCCGACTGCGGGCTTCTACTCGTTATTCCATTCAGTGCATGTTAAACGTACGTCTTCACATTTACAAGGCGGATTATATATACAGCTGACGTCAACTCGATTACGGTCTCGACCGAGTTACTGATAAACTCCTCGAGTGACCTGGTAAACATCCGTCTGGACTGATTTCCAGGATCCCACACTGCCAAAAGAGATCGAGGTTTACAAGCCTATGGAAGTTTTTCTTCCTTCTGAGCATCCAGCAAATAAAATTAAACTCAAATTCGTGATTTACCAAACACAAAATGACAAAGCGAAAACTTCGACTACGCAGCATGGAGATGATAAAATCGTATAAACAGTGAAAAAGTCGCGAATAACCAAACGCAAAATGTCCCTTATCTTGTAACAAAGGTGGTCGAATGTACCCACAGTGCTCTTCTTTCTCACGCTCAAAAACGCTCTCAAGGCTTCTGGGGTCCTCAATCGCAGCTGGGTCAACGATACTTCATTCATGTCGCCCTGTCTGAGTACGATCAAGAGATCTTTATATTTTGAACACGGTAGAAGGGAAGGGATGTTCCTGTCAATATCTTTGTTTTGCTTTGGCACGTCGTAGACGTTGAACCAATTCGCACAGAGATCCTTGTTTATATGCGGAGCTGGTTATTGCGTACTGCGCATGCGCAACTTTCAAGATGGCAGCGGAACCATCTAGTGGCCCATTTTGAATATCAAGAGTTCTCTGTTACATTGTTATTTAGATATGAATCTGTATGGGCAACTCTGTCGTTTCTACTTCTGTTTATGAAGTTTATAGATTGAGCCTCCGTTTGAGATCAGGTCACAAATATACGTA
>JAWQFJ010016673.1:40000-55000 GCA_034096865.1 Theodoxus fluviatilis | reverse complement strand
CTGCCTCTACACTCAGGGGACTGGGATATCAAAGCAGTTCTGCCTCTACACTCAGGGGACTGGGATATCAAAGCAGTTCTGCCTCTACACTCAGGGGACTGGGATATCAAAGCAGTTCTGCCTCTACACTCAGGGGACTGGGATATCAAAGCAGTTCTGCCTCTACACTGAGGGGACTGGGATAGCAAAGCAGTTCTGCCTCTACACTCAGGGGACTGGGATATCAAAGCAGTTCTGCCTCTACACTCAGGGGACTGGGATATCAAAGCAGTTCTGCCTCTACACTCAGGGGACTGGGATATCAAAGCAGTTCTGCCTCTACACTCAGGGGACTGGGATATCAAAGCAGTTCTGCCTCTACACTCAGGGGACTGGGATATCAAAGCAGTTCTGCCTCTACACTGAGGGGACTGGGATAGCAAAGCAGTTCTGCCTCTACACTCAGGGGACTGGGATATCAAAGCAGTTCTGCCTCTACACTCAGGGGACTGGGATAGCAAAGCAGTTCTGCCTCTACACTCAGGGGACTGGGATAGCAAAGCAGTTCTGCCTCTACACTCAGGGGACTGGGATAGCAAAGCAGTTCTGCCTCTACACTCTGGGGACTGGGATAGCAAAGCAGTTCTGCCTCTACACTCAGGGGACTGGGATATCAAAGCAGTTCTGCCTCTACACTCAGGGGACTGGGATATCAAAGCAGTTCTGCCTCTACACTCAGGGGACTGGGATATCAAAGCAGTTCTGCCTCTACACTCAGGGGACTGGGATAGCAAAGCAGTTCTGCCTCTACACTCAGGGGACTGGGATAGCAAAGCAGTTCTGCCTCTACACTCAGGGGACTGGGATATCAAAGCAGTTCTGCCTCTACACTCAGGGGACTGGGATAGCAAAGCAGTTCTGCCTCTACACTGAGGGGACTGGGATAGCAAAGCAGTTCTGCCTCTACACTCAGGGGACTGGGATAGCAAAGCAGTTCTGCCTCTACACTCAGGGGACTGGGATAGCAAAGCAGTTCTGCCTCTACACTCAGGGGACTGGGATATCAAAGAAGTTCTGCCTCTACACTCAGGGGACTGGGATATCAAAGCAGTTCTGCCTCTACACTCAGGGGACTGGGATATCAAAGCAGTTCTGCCTCTACACTCAGGGGACTGGGATATCAAAGCAGTTCTGCCTCTACACTCAGGGGACTGGGATATCAAAGCAGTTCTGCCTCTACACTCAGGGGACTGGGATAGCAAAGCAGTTCTGCCTCTACACTCAGGGGACTGGGATATCAAAGCAGTTCTGCCTCTACACTCAGGGGACTGGGATATCAAAGCAGTTCTGCCTCTACACTCAGGGGACTGGGATATCAAAGCAGTTCTGCCTCTACACTCAGGGGACTGGGATATCAAAGCAGTTCTGCCTCTACACTCAGGGGACTGGGATATCAAAGCAGTTCTGCCTCTACACTCAGGGGACTGGGATATCAAAGCAGTTCTGCCTCTACACTCAGGGGACTGGGATATCAAAGCAGTTCTGCCTCTACACTCAGGGGACTGGGATATCAAAGCAGTTCTGCCTCTACACTCAGGGGACTGGGATATCAAAGCAGTTCTGCCTCTACACTCAGGGGACTGGGATATCAAAGCAGTTCTGCCTCTACACTCAGGGGACTGGGATATCAAAGCAGTTCTGCCTCTACACTCAGGGGACTGGGATAGCAAAGCAGTTCTGCCTCTACACTCAGGGGACTGGGATATCAAAGCAGTTCTGCCTCTACACTCAGGGGACTGGGATATCAAAGCAGTTCTGCCTCTACACTCAGGGGACTGGGATATCAAAGCAGTTCTGCCTCTACACTCAGGGGACTGGGATATCAAAGCAGTTCTGCCTCTACACTCAGGGGACTGGGATATCAAAGCAGTTCTGCCTCTACACTCAGGGGACTGGGATATCAAAGCAGTTCTGCCTCTACACTCAGGGGACTGGGATATCAAAGCAGTTCTGCCTCTACACTCAGGGGACTGGGATATCAAAGCAGTTCTGCCTCTACACTCAGGGGACTGGGATATCAAAGCAGTTCTGCCTCTACACTCAGGGGACTGGGATATCAAAGCAGTTCTGCCTCTACACTCAGGGGACTGGGATATCAAAGCAGTTCTGCCTCTACACTCAGGGGACTGGGATATCAAAGCAGTTCTGCCTCTACACTCAGGGGACTGGGATATCAAAGCAGTTCTGCCTCTACACTCAGGGGACTGGGATATCAAAGTAGTTCTGCCTCTACACTCAGGGGACTGGGATATCAAAGCAGTTCTGCCTCTACACTCAGGGGACTGGGATAGCAAAGCAGTTCTGCCTCTACACTCAGGGGACTGGGATATCAAAGCAGTTCTGCCTCTACACTCTCCTCTCGAGACCTGCACGAGCATCTCGCACTGTTACATGAATTGCCTTATACTTTACTACATTCATATTGAAGTAGTGACTTGTTCCTACACAATCACTAGGGGAGAGAGAGAGAGAGAGAGAGAGAGAGAGAGAGACAGACAGACAGAGAGACAGAGAGAGACAGAGAGAGACAGAGAGAGACAAAGATAGAGACAGAGAGAGACAGAGAGAGACAGAGGGAGAAAGAGACAGAGATAGAGAGAAAGAAAGAGAAAGAAGGAAAGAGACACAGAGAGAGAAAGATATATATATATATATATATATATATATATATATATATATATATATAGAGAGAGAGAGAGAGAGAGAGAGAGAGAGAGAGAGAGAGAGTGGGTGGGTGGGGGAGGATGGAGGGAGGAAAGGAGGGAGGGGAGGATGGACTGGTTAAGGTTGAAGAATTTGAAACAAAACAGTAACTCTGTCAGTAAAGGACATAGAAGACTTTCTAGCAAACTTGCGCCAGCAACTGCTATAGTACAGTTGGACGTCAAAGGTTTATCTGGCAGTCTTGTCATTGATGCAAGAGCAGAACAGTGAGTTTGGAACTCCCTAGCTGGGTCTTCATTTATACACTATATTGCACTCTTTGATGTTCATGTATGACATACATGCACATGAGTACAAAGAGCATGTAATAATCTAGATGTAGGTGTAATACGACAGAAAGCAAAAGTATCGTTTAGTTCAGCATACAGACTTTCTAATATTCATGTATTTTTTATCACGACGAACGTATAACTGTACCCATGTGGCACACATGCATAAATATTGCACGCAGTCAGCCCCATTTGTCCCACAGAAGCTGTTACCGTGGCTAATTCATCGTTGCGAGCATCCTTTCTCGAGGCAATGCATTTCTTGTCTGTTTGCTAGCTTGTCAGTGCGATGGATGTTGACAGATATCATTTATCCACATGCATTCCCCCACGAACAACCGTCTTCTCGATGGTCCGACTTTCCTCTAAGACATGCTTTACTGAAGGGACGACGGGTTCCGCTGAAATTGCAGCCGACGTAACGCCAAGCTAATTATGACCACACCTTTTTCTTCGCTCTCTTTCTCTCCGTGCAACACTTGCAGGCGTCTTAGCGCTAACTTCAGTCGTGCATCATGTTGGAGGTTCTTTGGAAATGGCCTGTCTCTAGCTCCGTCCTTCTCCACGCAGAGAGTTCCTCCTCAGCATGTGTGTTCTCTTCCCAGACGCCATCACGCCTCCGCTCCCAAACACTGTTGACACCACGCCACGCCGATTACAAGGAGGGCTTTGAGAGACAGGCGCCTGCTCTGTTCCTTCTGGAAGAGGTAAGAACCTGCACCATCGGCAGCCATGCATCATCGCCGAGAGCTGTCGACGTCATGCTGCTGCCCGCGGCTCGACCCGCTGAGCCATTACCACTGGAATGCAGACAGGTACCCAGGTGTGTGGAAACGCCTCTACTGTACAGAGTTGGCGGGGCTCCTGCCTTTGTCTGAGTCTTGGGCATGAAGCGGATGAAAGGCGGAGAGATGAGAAGAGAAACCAGACAGAGAATACGGGATGTTGATGCTCTGATGCGCCCAAAAGAGAGAATCAAACAAACAAATGAACAAACAAGCAAAGGGGAAAAAAGGTCATGAACGACGATTGTGATAAAGGGAGACAACGAAGATTTACGTAACAAGGAATAATGCCGGTCGGTTCGTCATGAAATATCATCAGTGTATATGAAAGTGTGAATGTATTTATATGAGCAAGCCTGATACATTATTCTGTACCTGGACAAGCATAGATTTGTATATATAGAAGACAAAAGATAAAAAGGTATATAGGTTTACACGATAAAAACAATATATATATATATATATATATATATACACTTGAAAAGAGGAAGAAGTGAAAAATAAACAGTTCTGATGCAATGATGGAAAAGGTCTCTCTGTATGGAATGAATAAATGAACACAGTAGAGACACAGCAAGGCTGGTTATCATTTGGACTCTTTAGCTTCCTGGCTGACCGTCGGCGACTAGGGATAGATTCTACTTGCGGACTGGTGCTCTGCAGGGTCAACACAGGCCAGAGGGAAGGCAGTGCCCGAAGTGAGGCGCCATGTTCCACTCTGGAACAGTCTACCTGCACCCTCAAGAAGTAAATACACTAAAGCTGGAGTTGAAACAAACCAACTCGACGGCGGGAAACTTTTAAGATAGACGAATGTATTCAAATGTGGTAGTTTAACGTAGTAATCGAGACCCACATTTCACCATTGACAGTTACTTCTGTGACTTTTCATCGATTTCTTGAAAATAAGTCGCGAGCGCACCACTCTACTTTTTCGCGGAGAGCTGGCGGTAGAGTGGACCGAACCCATTGAGAAGGAGGTGACTTTCAAAGTTAACAATGCCGCAGATTGTTTCCCGTGCAATCCGTCTTTCCTGGCATCTACTCCACTCTACGAGATGACCGTAACGAGATTACAAGCGAATTGCAGCCGGCTAAGATTGAAACCGCAGCAGATAATTTCATTTGTTGAAATGTCGTTGACGGGGGAAGGAAAAAGAACTGGTGACTTCCGAGAACCGCCACGGCCGATCGCTCCAGATTGCGCCCACCAGTAACCACATTCTCTGAGTCGTTGCTGGAAGCGAAGGTCTATCGCGGAACCTACTTCTCCGCATTCATCAGCTTCTGGCAGCGGACAGGGGGGTCGGCCCCTGCCGCCCTTGCGCTCCCCAAGATGAATGTCCAAGACTGACTGCTGCAGGACCTGGCCCGACCCCCATGGAGCAAAGCACGCCTGTCAGGTCGTCCATTGGAGGCGCCATTGATTTAACCCTGCCCATCCAATTGACCACGTCCGCGCCCACAATCAGATATGTTGATAGAGGTCGACGGCTGTTGTCCCGCCACGTCTTCCGTCCAGGGGCGCCGTTCTGGGATTGACGAGATAGGAAAGAAGGCCAGAGGGGTGGAGGCGCTTTGTGGGCGGGATGGGAAGGTAAAGGTAGTGGTGGAGTTGGGATGGTGCTGTTGATGGGATGGAGTGGTGGCCATGCTAACGGCTATGGCGGTTTTGATGTAGACGGAGGCGATGGCGGTGGCGATGGCGGCGATGGTGGCGATGGCTGCGATAGTGGTATTTATGTTGGTGATGGTCGTGGAAGAAGTAGTGGTAGTAGCTACGACACTGGACAGTGGTTGTGATAGTGGTGGTAGTAGCTATGACAATGTGGACAGTGGTTGTGATAGTGGTGGTAGTAGCTATGACACTGGATAGTAGTGGCGATAGTGGTGGTAGTAGCAATGACACTGTGGACTGTGGTGGTGATAGTGGTGGAAGAAGAGATGGTAGTGGCGACGATGTTCAGAATAATGGTAGTAGAGGAGATGCTGGTAGTGGTGGAGATGGAAAGTAGCAACATTAAAAAAGGGCACCTTTAGCTTTTATCTTTTACCTTTCATGGTGATGAGATTGTGGCGAGGGCGAATACGAAACTGAAATCGAATGACGACGGTGGACGTGTTTGTGAGGATGGATACATATATATGGCAGTACTGTTATGCTTGGGTGGGTCCGTGCTCTAGTTGTAATGGGTTAGGTGGATGCGGAGTCCGAGACATGGCGTTCGAATGAGCTGGGTTTGTAGGGGAAAATGTTGGGGTAATGGCAATAGAATGGTGATAAGGGTGCTAGAGACTGGGACGGGGTGGGACGGGGTGATGGAGGTGGAGGGATGGATACCAAGGCATGGGGTTTCAGAGTGAAGGGTTAGGAAGGACGGGGTGGTGAAGGTGGAGAGAAGTGGAGGTGAAAGGAGGGCGTGGTGGAGGTGCAGGGAAAGGGGGCTGGAGGTGGAGGGAAGGGGTGGTGGAGGTGGAGGGAAGGAGTGGTGGAGGTGGAGGGAAGGAGGGGTGGAGGTGGAGGGAAGGAGAGGTGGAGGTGGAGGGAAGGAGGGGTGGAGGTGGAGGGAAGGAGTGGTGGAGGTGGAGGGAAGGAGGGGTGGAGGTGGAGGGAAGGAGTGGTGGAGGTGGAGGGAAGGAGTGGTGGAGGTGGAGGGAAGGAGGGGTGGAGGTGGAGGGAAGGAGGGGCGGAGGTGGAGGGAAGGAGGGGTGGAGGTGGAGGGAAGGAGTGGTGGAGGTGGAGGGAAGGAGGGGTGGAAGTGGAGGGAAGGAGGGGTGGAGGTGGAGAGATGGGGTGGTGGAGGTGGAGGGAAGGGGTGGTGGAGGTGGAGGGAAGGAGGGGTGGAGGTGGAGGGAAGGAGGGGTGGAGGTGGAGGGAAGGAGTGGTGGAGGTGGAGGAAAGGAGGGGTGGAGGTGGAGGGAAGGAGGGGTGGAGGTTAAGGGAAGGAGTGGTGGAGGTGGAGGGAAGGGGTGGTGGAGGTGGAGGGAAGGAGTGGTGGAGGTGGAGGGAAAGGGTGGTGGAGGTGGAGGGAAGGGGTGGTGGAGGTGGAGGGAAGGAGTGGTGGAGGTGGAGGGAAAGGGTGGTGGAGGTGGAGGGAAGGGGTGGTGGAGGTGGAGGGAAGGGGTGGTGGAGGTGGAGGGAAAGGGTGGTGGAGGTGGAGGGAAGGAGTGGTGGAGGTGGAGGGAAGGAGTGGTGGAGGTGGAGGGAAGGAGGGGTGGAGGTGGAGGGAAGGAATTGTGGAGGTGGAGGGATGGGGTGGTGGAGGTGAAGGGATGGGGTGGTGGAGGTGGAGGGAAGGAGTGGTAGAGGTGGAGGGATGGGGTGGTGGAGGTGCAGGGAAGGAGTGGTGGAGGTGGAGGGATGGAGTGGTGGAGGTGGAGGGAAGGAATTGTAGAGGTGCAGGGATTGGGTGGTGGAGGTGCAGGGATGGGGTGGTGGAGGTGCAGGGATGGGGTGGTGGAGGTGGAGGGATGGGGTGGTGGAGGTGCAGGGAAGGAATTGTAGAGGTGCAGGGATGGGGTGGTGGAGGTGCAGGGAAGGAGTGGTAGAGGTGGAGGGATGGGGTGGTGGAGGTGCAGGGAAGGAATTGTAGAGGTGCAGGGATGGGGTGGTGGAGGTGCAGGGAAGGAATTGTAGAGGTGCAGGGATGGGGTGGTGGAGGTGCAGGGAAGGAATTGTAGAGGTGCAGGGATGGGGTGGTGGAGGTGCAGGGAAGGAATTGTAGAGGTGCAGGGATGGGGTGGTGGAGGTGGAGGGATGGGGTGGTGGAGGTGGAGGGAAGGAATTGTAGAGGTGCAGGGATGGGGTGGTGGAGGTGCAGGGATGGGGTGGTGGAGGTGCAGGGATGGGGTGGTGGAGGTGCAGGGAAGGAGTGGTGGAGGTGGAGGGAAGGAATTGTAGAGGTGCAGGGATGGGGTGGTGGAGGTGCAGGGATGGGGTGGTGGAGGTGCAGGGATGGGGTGGTGGAGGTGCAGGGAAGGAGTGGTGGAGGTGGAGGGAAGGAATTGTAGAGGTGCAGGGAAGGGGTGGTGGAGGTGCAGGGATGGGGTGGTGGAGGTGCAGTGATGGGGTGGTGGAGGTGCAGGGATTGGGAGGTGGAGGTGGAGGGATGGGGTGGTGGAGGTGCAGGGATGGGGTGGTGGAGGTGCAGGGATGGGGTGGTGGAGGTGGAGGGATGGGGTGGTGGAGGTGCAGGGATTGGGAGGTGGAGGTGCAGGGATGGGGTGGTGGAGGTGCAGGGATGGGGTGGTGGAGGTGCAGGGATGGGGTGGTGGAGGTGCAGGGATGGGGTGGTGGAGGTGGAGGGATGGGGTGGTGGAGGTGCAGGGATGGGGTGGTGGAGGTGCAGGGAAGGGGTGGTGGAGGTGGAGGGATGGGGTGGTGGAGGTGCAGGGATGGGGTGGTGGAGGTGCAGGGATGGGGTGGTGGAGGTGCAGGGATGGGGTGGTGGAGGTGCAGGGATGGGGTGGTGGAGGTGCAGGGATGGGGTGGTGGAGGTGGAGGGAAGGAATTGTAAAGGTGCAGGGATGGGGTGGTGGAGGTGCAGGGATGGGGTGGTGGAGGTGCAGGGATGGGGTGGTGGAGGTGCAGGGATGGGGTGGTGGAGGTGCAGGGATGGGGTGGTGGAGGTGCAGGGATGGGGTGGTGGAGGTGCAGGGATGGGGTGGTGGAGGTGCAGGGATGGGGTGGTGGAGGTGCAGGGATGGGGTGGTGGAGGTGCAGGGATGGGGTGGTGGAGGTGCAGGGATGGGGTGGTGGAGGTGCAGGGATGGGGTGGTGGAGGTGCAGGGAAGGAATTGTAGAGGTGCAGGGATGGGGTGGTGGAGGTGCAGGGATGGGGTGGTGGAGGTGCAGGGATGGGGTGGTGGAGGTGCAGGGATGGGGTGGTGGAGGTGCAGGGATGGGGTGGTGGAGGTGCAGGGATGGGGTGGTGGAGGTGCAGGGATGGGGTGGTGGAGGTGCAGGGATGGAGTGGTGGAGGTGGAGGGAAGGAATTGTAGAGGTGCAGGGATGGGGTGGTGGAGGTGCAGGGATGGGGAGGTGGAGGTGCAGGGAAGGAATTGTAGAGGTGCAGGGATGGGGTGGTGGAGGTGCAGGGATGGGGTGGTGGAGGTGCAGGGATGGAGTGGTGGAGGTGGAGGGAAGGAATTGTAGAGGTGCAGGGATGGGGTGGTGGAGGTGCAGGGATGGGGTGGTGGAGGTGCAGGGATGGGGTGGTGGAGGTGCAGGGATGGGGTGGTGGAGGTGCAGGGATGGGGTGGTGGAGGTGCAGGGATGGGGTGGTGGAGGTGCAGGGATGGGGTGGTGGAGGTGCAGGGATGGGGTGGTGGAGGTGCAGGGATGGGGTGGTGGAGGTGCAGGGATGGGGTGGTGGAGGTGCAGGGATGGGGAGGTGGAGGTGCAGGGAAGGAATTGTAGAGGTGCAGGGATGGGGTGGTGGAGGTGCAGGGATGGGGTGGTGGAGGTGGAGGGAAGGAATTGTAGAGGTGCAGGGATGGGGTGGTGGAGGTGCAGGGATGGAGTGGTGGAGGTGGAGGGAAGGAATTGTAGAGGTGCAGGGATGGGGTGGTGGAGGTGCAGGGATGGGGTGGTGGAGGTGCAGGGATGGGGTTGTGGAGGTGCAGGGAAGGGGTGGTGGAGGTGCAGGGATGGGGTGGTGGAGGTGCAGGGATGGGGTGGTGGAGGTGCAGGGAAGGGGTGGTGGAGGTGCAGGGAAGGGGTGGTGGAGGTGCAGGGATGGGGTGGTGGAGGTGCAGGGATGGGGTGGTGGAGGTGCAGGGATGGGGTGGTGGAGGTGCAGGGATGGGGTGGTGGAGGTGCAGGGAAGGAATTGTAGAGGTGCAGGGATGGGGTGGTGGAGGTGCAGGGATGGAGTGGTGGAGGTGCAGGGATGGGGTGGTGGAGGTGCAGGGATGGGGTGGTGGAGGTGCAGGGATGGAGTGGTGGAGGTGGAGGGAAGGAATTGTAGAGGTGCAGGGATGGGGTGGTGGAGGTGCAGGGATGGGGTGGTGGAGGTGCAGGGATGGGGTGGTGGAGGTGCAGGGATGGGGTGGTGGAGGTGCAGGGATGGGGTGGTGGAGGTGCAGGGATGGGGTGGTGGAGGTGCAGGGATGGAGTGGTGGAGGTGGAGGGAAGGAATTGTAGAGGTGCAGGGATGGGGTGGTGGAGGTGCAGGGATGGGGTGGTGGAGGTGCAGGGATGGGGTGGTGGAGGTGCAGGGATGGGGTGGTGGAGGTGCAGGGATGGGGTGGTGGAGGTGCAGGGATGGGGTGGTGGAGGTGCAGGGATGGGGTGGTGGAGGTGCAGGGATGGGGTGGTGGAGGTGCAGGGAAGGAATTGTAGAGGTGCAGGGATGGGGTGGTGGAGGTGCAGGGATGGGGTGGTGGAGGTGCAGTGATGGGGTGGTGGAGGTGCAGGGATGGGGTGGTGGAGGTGCAGTGATGGGGTGGTGGAGGTGCAGGGATGGGGTTGTGGAGGTGCAGGGAAGGGGTGGTGGAGGTGCAGGGATGGGGTGGTGGAGGTGCAGGGATGGGGTGGTGGAGGTGCAGGGATGGGGTGGTGGAGGTGCAGGGATGGGGTGGTGGAGGTGCAGGGAAGGAATTGTAGAGGTGCAGGGATGGGGTGGTGGAGGTGCAGGGATGGAGTGGTGGAGGTGCAGGGATGGGGTGGTGGAGGTGCAGGGAAGGAATTGTAGACGTGCAGGGATGGGGTGGTGGAGGTGCAGGGATGGGGTGGTGGAGGTGCAGGGATGGGGTGGTGGAGGTGGAGGGAAGGAATTGTAGAGGTGCAGGGATGGGGTGGTGGAGGTGCAGGGATGGGGTGGTGGAGGTGCAGGGATGGGGTGGTGGAGGTGGAGGGAAGGGGTGGTGGAGGTGCAGGGAAGGGGTGGTGGAGGTGCAGGGATGGGGTGGTGGAGGTGCAGGGATGGGGTGGTGGAGGTGCAGGGATGGAGTGGTGGAGGTGCAGGGATGGGGTGGTGGAGGTGCAGGGATGGGGTGGTGGAGGTGCAGGGATGGGGTGGTGGAGGTGCAGGGAAGGGGTGGTGGAGGTGCAGGGATAGGGTGGTGGAGGTGGAGGGAAGGGGTGGTGGAGGTGCAGGGAAGGGGTGGTGGAGGTGCAGGGATGGGGTGGTGGAGGTGCAGGGATGGAGTGGTGGAGGTGCAGGGAAGGGGTGGTGGAGGTGCAGGGATGGGTGGTGGAGGTGCAGGGATGGGGTGGTGGAGGTGCAGGGATGGGGTGGTGGAGGTGGAGGGAAGGTGTGGAGGTGCAGGGATGGAGTGGTGGAGGTGCAGGGATGGGGTGGTGGAGGTGGAGGGAAGGAATTGTAGAGGTGCAGGGATGGGGTGGTGGAGGTGGAGGGATGGAGTGGTGGAGGTGGAGGGAAGGAATTGTAGAGGTGCAGGGATGGGGTGGTGGAGGTGCAGGGATGGGGTGGTGGAGGTGCAGGGATGGGGTGGTGGAGGTGCAGGGATGGGGTGGTGGAGGTGCAGGGAAGGGGTGGTGGAGGTGCAGGGATGGAGTGGTGGAGGTGCAGGGATGGAGTGGTGGAGGTGGAGGGAAGGAATTGTAGACGTGCAGGGAAGGGGTGGTGGAGGTGCAGGGATGGGGTGGTGGAGGTGCAGGGATGGGGTGGTGGAGGTGCAGGGAAGGGGTGGTGGAGGTGCAGGGATGGGGTGGTGGAGGTGCAGGGATGGGGTGGTGGAGGTGGAGGGATGGGGTGGTGGAGGTGCAGGGATGGGGTGGTGGAGGTGCAGGGATGGGGTGGTGGATGTGGAGGGAAGGGGTGGTGGAGGTGGAGGGATGGGGTGGTGGAGGTGCAGGGATGGGGTGGTGGAGGTGCAGGGATGGGGTGGTGGAGGTGCAGGGATGGGGTGGTGGAGGTGCAGGGAAGGAATTGTAGAGGTGCAGGGATGGGGTGGTGGAGGTGCAGGGATGGGGTGGTGGAGGTGCAGGGATGGGGTGGTGGAGGTGGAGGGATGGAGTGGTGGAGGTGCAGGGAAGGAATTGTAGAGGTGCAGGGATGGGGTGGTGGAGGTGCAGGGATGGGGTGGTGGAGGTGCAGGGATGGGGTGGTGGAGGTGCAGGGATGGGGTGGTGGAGGTGCAGGGATGGGGTGGTGGAGGTGCAGGGATGGGGTGGTGGAGGTGCAGTGATGGGGTGGTGGAGGTGCAGGGATGGGGTGGTGGAGGTGGAGGGATGGAGTGGTGGAGGTGGAGGGAAGGAATTGTAGAGGTGCAGGGATGGGGTGGTGGAGGTGCAGGGATGGGGTGGTGGAGGTGCAGGGATGGGGTGGTGGAGGTGCAGGGATGGGGTGGTGGAGGTGCAGGGATGGGGTGGTGGAGGTGGAGGGATGGGGTGGTGGAGGTGCAGGGATGGGGTGGTGGAGGTGCAGGGATGGGGTGGTGGAGGTGCAGGGATGGGGTGGTGGAGGTGCAGGGATGGGGTGGTGGAGGTGCAGGGATGGGGTGGTGGAGGTGGAGGGATGGGGTGGTGGAGGTGCAGGGATGGGGTGGTGGAGGTGCAGGGATGGGGTGGTGGAGGTGCAGTGATGGGGTGGTGGAGGTGCAGGGGTGGGGTGGTGGAGGTGCAGGGATGGGGTGGTGGAGGTGCAGGGATGGGGTGGTGGAGGTGCAGGGATGGGGTGGTGGAGGTGCAGGGATGGGGTGGTGGAGGTGCAGGGATGGGGTGGTGGAGGTGCAGGGGTAGATACCAAGGCATGGGGTTTCACAGTGAAGGGCTAGGAGCCTCCATCAAAGTGAAGGACGGCTACAGGGCAAGGCAGCGCGGAACTGGAGCCAGAAGAAGATAGGTACAGCTTTTCTCCGCCTGCTCTTCTCTCCCTCCCTCCCGGCACGAGTGCTCCCATCTCGCCGCGGAGAGGGACCTGGCCTCCTCCTTTTTTCTCCCTTGCCAGGCGGCGACGGAACAAGATGAAATCTTCGCAGACTTACTTCATTTCCAGGAGCCATTGATCGATGCAGGTCCCGAGTGCCGCCACTAGGCCAGACTCCACGGAGCGCCTCATTTATTTATCGCTTATTTCGTGGCGATTGCCATTGATCGCTGAGGAAGAGGTGATTGTCTCCCCCCTTCGTGCCTAAAACTTCCGCTAGGGGTCGTCCCAAGGAGAGTAGAGTTGCGATGCAGAAGGTTTCTTACAGAGGAAGTGAAAAATGTGGTCTGACCTTGCTAGTTTCCAGTCTGGTCTACGTTTGCCGCGTAAAAAAAAAGCAATCGGGTTAAATATATAGAATCCAGTAAGAAGACACTCAGGTTTTTCAACTTGAAACGCTTTTGTATTGATTTGTGTGGTTTTTTAAGGCAGCTAAATCGGAAATGTTGTTACTTCTCCGGCAGGTCAAACTTTAATGCATCGGATGGAAAGCTTATTGTAATTGTTGTTTTTTCCAAAGTGTTTGACTGCCGAAACAAAAGTAAAAATTGTCACAAAGAAGTCTGTCTATCGGGGTGCCTGTGTGTATGTGTGTCTGTCTGTGTGTCTGTGTGTCTGTCTGTGTGTCTGTCTGTCTGTGTGTGTATGTCTGTCTGTCTGTCTGTCTGTCTATCTGTCTATCTGTGTGTGTGTCTGTCTGTCTGTCTGTCTGTCTGTCTGTCTGTCTCTCTGTATGTTTGTATGTATGTGTCTGTGTGTCTTATCTGTGTGTCATTTTGTGCGTCTATCTGTGTGTGTCTGTCTATTTCTCTGTCTGTCTGTCTGTCTGCGTGTCTGTGTGTCTGTCTGTGTGTCTGTCTGTGTGTCTGTGTATCTGTCTGTGTGTCTGTGTGTCTGTCTGTGTGTCTGTCTGTGTGTCTGTCTGTCTGTCTGTCTGTCTGTCTGTCTGTCTCACACACACACACACACACACACACACACACACACACACACACACGCACACACCCAATACACACACACGCACACACACGCACGCACGCACGCACACACACACAACACGCACGCACACACACACAAACGCAAGCACGCACGCACGCACACACACACACACACACACACTCACACACACACACACACACACACACACACACACACACACACACACACACACACACACACCACACACACACACACACTCACACACACCACACACACACACACACACACACACTCACACACACACACACACACACACACACACACACACACACCACACACACACACACACACACACACACACACACACACACACACACACACACACACACACACACACACACACACACACACACACACACACACACACACACACACACACACACACACACACACACACACACACACACACACACACACACACAGACACACACCACACACACAGACATCATCATCATATTTAAATTCAGCATCAGAACACAGCTCACATAATTGTTCTCTGCGCGTTTTCAAATTAGCAAGCTTATCATAAGGTGAACCTATAATAATTAATTTTTACACGTGGTTTGCTGTTGAATACATGTGGATTTCAGAACTAACGAGACTTGGGTGTGTGTGTGTGTGTGTGTGTGTGTGTGTGTGTGTGTGTGTGTGTGTGTGTGTGTGTGTGTGTGTGTGTGTGATTGTTAAGAAAACATGGTACGAGAGAGAGAGAGAGAGAGAGAGAGAGAGAGAGAGAGAGAGAGAGAGAGAGCTCAAAGAGACTTCAGACTTCATCTTTATTTCGGCCGACGACCCACAGTATAAAATTACACGATTACATTCATATGTGCACGTTTTAAAACAGCATCGAAGTTATTATGTACAGTGATGATTCAATGGAAAAGTGTATAGGAGACCTGATTATGTATACAACGTGGAGTTGGATTTCTAAGTATTTACAGTTGCTTTTGACTAGTGTTCATGTTTAATGAACATATATGTACACGTTTTCGTTGAGTTATGAAGTAACAGTGGAAGAATGTATGTACAACATCACATATCTACAGGGTCTGATATCATTTCAACCATTTGGTTGCGTAGTTTCAAAGCATAGTAAATGTACATTGCAACATCTCTCACCTTCCTGATGTCATTACTGTCTAGCAATTTTGTCAGTCTCATATGATTGTTTCTCGTTATATGCTTTTCTATGTATTTCTTTCGTGCTTCGCGATATGTGTTACAAACAAACAGAAAATGCTCCTCGTTCTCTGCTTCATTTCTACAGAATGGACAATTTATATTTGATGC
>JAWQFJ010016673.1:22500-37500 GCA_034096865.1 Theodoxus fluviatilis | reverse complement strand
CTCTCTCTCTCTCTCTCTCTCTCTCTCTCTCTCTCTCTCTCACTCTTTCTGCTTGAAGGGAACTCCTATCAGCGAGACCGAGTGGATTTGGAAACTCATTGTACACAGTTTGACGTAAGCGTTTCGTGTAGCCTTACGACAAGATCCCATTACTTCAAACACGACAAGAATATGTTAACTAAATTACCCATATCCGAAAGCAATGATTATCGCCTTGTAAGCCTACTTCCCTCTTGGAGTTTGGAGTGGTTTGCCAGACAGATTAACTGCTGCTGCCTTTCAAACTGCCCCGTTTTTCTTGAGCGAGGTGCAGCAAAAAACATCGGTTGTTCGGTGCAGCCAGGTGAATCACTATAGAAAAGCTGCGGGGTTCGAAACCAAAATACACAGCAGTCGTCTGACAAGGAACTAACTTTACTCTTGTCTTTGAAGTGATGTTTGTCTACCATTCTCCTTAGGATTGACAAAGCAAAGAATCAACGAGAAGTGAAAAGGAAGAAGGGGGATGAAAAACCCAATCCATCTCTTGCGTTTCACTTCGGAAGATGGCGAATGGGTAATTCTTCAGAGACATGTCTTGCCGCTTGCATTTTCCAGGAGACGATTAGCTGTGTTTGTCTAGAGACGACATTGTTTTTGCACGGTTCCTCTCTGACTTCATTACCTGCGTCTTGGAGAGCCCTCCAGATTGGCTGGCATCGAATTGCCAGCTGCTCGCAGCCTTCCAAACCTCTTTATGAAGGGAAACAGCTCCAGGAAGGCAGGAAAAACAGACGAATAGCTCTGTGGGGAAGAGAAGGCTGCTTGAGGCGTGACGAGGACCGGGCTGTCCCTGATAACGGCTGCAAGAGAGGGGCTGGCGCCAGACACCTCTCCTGGAGCAACGGCCTTCTCCAGGTAAAGAGGCTCAGGACAGCTGCAGGAGTGACTGCTGACGACCATGTGGTCGAAGGTTCAATCCCCTGCTGATATTATCTTTCTTTCTTCCTTCTCTTTTCTTAATTTTCATCTGTGTTTCTGCATATGTTCCTCTAGTTTTTTCTCTTTGTTTCTTCTTTTTTCTTTCCTTCTTTCTTCTTAATTTCTGCATTTCTGCTTTGGGTTCCTTCTCTCCATTACCCGTTAATTTTCAGTCTTTCTGTATTTCAGCACTTCTTTCTTTCTTTCTTTCTTTCGTTCTTTCTTTTTTTTTTCTTCCTTTCCACTCCTTTGCTTTCTTCCTTTCCTCGTCCTCTCTTTCTCTTTCTTTTTTTCATTGTGTCTTTCCTTCCGTCTTGTCTTCCATCCCTTTTCCTGTTTTTCCATTTTGTCTGTATGTGTCTTACTTTCGTGTTAATTTGCATGGCTTCCTTCCTCGTCCCTCCCTTCCCCCCCCCCCCCCTCCCCCGCCATCTCTCTGCCATTCTGATTTTTAACTCCTCCTCCTCCTCCTCCTCCTCCTCCTCCTCCTCCTCCTCCTCCTCCTCCTCCTCCTCCTCCTCCTCCTCCTCCTCCTCCTCCTCCTCCCATTCAAAATGGGTATCAGTATTTAACAATCGTCCGCATAATGTTTCGACTGGATTCCCAAGAAGATGAAACCGACTTGCTGAACTGTTTTGAACAAAATTACAGCGATGCCTGAACTCTCAAGATGTCACTGAATGAGTGATGACGAAAAACGCGAGTGTCGAGTGTAAAGAAAGAAGATGTAAAACTTCTTTCTTTGCGCTTTCTAATTTTCTCATTCAGTTTTTTCATGTTTTCGCATCGTGTTCTTGTTCCGAATGTAATTATATTTCGCTTTACTCTGGTTGAGTCTTACTTTTTGTCTCTGCTCATTCATCACCGCCATCTCCTCCCGTGCTGCTACCCTCCCCCCACCCCCTCTCTCTCTTTCTCTCTCTGAGTTTCTCTCTCTGAGTTTCTCTCTCTGAGTTTCTCTCTCTCTCTCTCTCTCTCTCTCTCTCTCTCCCCTCCTCTCTCTGTTTCTCTCTCTCTCTCTGTTTCTCTCTCTCTCTGTTTCTCTCTCTCTCTCTCTCTCTGTCTCTCTCTCTGTCTCTCTCTCTCTCTCTCTCTCTCTCTCTCTCTCTCTCTGTTTTACCTCTTTCAGTGTTTCTTGAACCTTCCCGCCCACCCACCCAACTCCACTCTCTCTCTCCTCTCTCTTTCTCTCTCTCTCTCTCTCTCTCTCTCTCTCTCTCTCTCTCTCTCTCTCTCTCTCTGACCCCTTTCAGTATTTCATGACGACAACAACCCCCCAACCTACCCCCTCGTCTCATTCCGTCACTCTTTCTTCCCTTTATAGCTCACATTACGCGCATTCTCTTGCATGCAAGCGCATGAACAAACTAACATTCACACCGCACGAATACGCATGCATTCTGCACGTACACACACAGATGCGCGCACATGCATACACATATGTAGCATGCACCCCACATTCTCAATAGCGTATGGAGTGGAGGGCGAACCGAATGGGGATTCTCCCAGACTCCCAGGAACCGTGGTGCAGGGAGTGTCTCTGGAACCATTTTTCAGACACTTACGTCATTCTTGGGACCCACTCGAGACATCATGCAAGCAGTCTGCTTCTCTGTCCTCGCAGTTCCAGACAAAGCCGCCTTTCTGGTGAGCGGACCCTTGTGATTCAGTAGAGGAGTCTTGGAGAAGTGGTGCAAACATCTTAGACTGCAAACGGTCCTTGAAGAAGTAAATCTGAGACACGGAATGAAAGCTTGTCTCACTCAGTCGTGAAAAATGCTCTTGTGGTGATACGCCTCTTGGAAGAAATACTTGCGCCCTGATCTGTCGTCCAGGTGTCTCCAAGCCATATTTCTCACGGTTGCTTTGTCATAGGTACTCTACTTGCTGATTTTTGTTTGTACGACAACAATTGTTGACATGTTGTCTTTTTCATCCTGCAAGTTCTTAAAGGAAATGAGCGAATTTTTTTTCCAGAGGCAAAACAGATTGAAAAGATGTTCAGACCATACGACTTGTTTGAAATAAAATTTTCTGTCTTGCTTTTTGTAAGGAAATAGTTTTAAAGTGAAACGGCAGGTTTGAAGCTCACTTTCCCTACATTCCGTTGCACTCTGCTTCACCTCTGCTATGGTGTAGCAGTCTCAAGAGTTTTGATTGGTTGGTTTTGTTTAATAACTTTAAAAGCACATTATCATTAAAAGTATAGGGTTTTGAAGGCCCTCTTTGAATACACGACTACCAAAAATTATTTCACACTCAAATGCATCCCTCTTGATCGAAGAAACGACTTAATAAAAGCATTATGGTCGAAAATCATTCATACACTATCTTTGGTGAGGTTTCACCCAGTGGCAGAGGTCAACTTCCTGTCAAGGTCGCGCAGCAACTAGTGTCATATCCTAGACGTAGAGCGTGACCTACTTGCATATTATCAACATGACGAAATATGGGTTTTCATTGTTTTCTTTCACCTTATTACCCGATCAAATGTTACATTCCTCTAGAAATGTTTGTGTAATCACACGCAGCAAAGACAGAAATCTTTGGGTCCGAGATTTCATAAAACGCTCACCGTTACAACCGGCTAATCACAGTTAAGATAACAAGAGTAGGCGGGGGAAAGTCATCTCTGCGGGGCATTGTCCAATCACAAGATTTGGCGGGTGAACACGTCATGTTAATAATATGCAAGTAGGTCACGCTCTACGTTTTAGGATACTCTACGGTCTAGGATATGACACTAGAGCATTTCAAACGGCGCTCTAACTGCTTCACACTAGAGTGCGTCACTTGCTGTGACTAGCAACGATGAAGCTACAGAACCCGTAGCCGCATTTGATTGGCTCATACTAAACAGAACCATGGATCCTATATAGAATGGATGGCTGACTGTGGCGTGTAGAGAAATAAGTTCGCCGATAGCCTCGTTTTCAATCCAAAACTGATTGCACTTCCGGTTGCTCCGCTTTCAATGGCCGATGCCTTTGTTAGTGTAAACACCTGGCGAAAATCACGATTTTTGTGTCTTAATTTTAGCCATCTTAATTTTCTCCTCATAAGTCAGTGGGAAAATGTGTCTAGTTTGTAACCCTGTGTTTAGTTTTGTTGTCATCCATTTCTGAAACGCCTAGTCAACCACAGTGTGTTGCGAAATGAGTGACATTAATGACAGTGAACTGAATGATACATGAGCTGCCGTGGTTCCTAAACCAATATCAAGGAGGGCGAACAGTACTTCAGATGGAGCCAAGTGTTGTGTTGTTGATTGTAAGGTATCATCAGTGGCATGCAGGGGACTTTCTTTCGTTGGAATTCCAAGAAAAGGTGTCAGTGAAGCGAAAGACAAATGGAGATAAAATTGATCGAGTGCACGAAGCATTCAACCCAGACATGGCCAAGATCTGCAGTCGACACTTTGACGATGCTTGCATCAAACGAGGTACGTTTCTTTCATTATAATTTGTTTCAGTGGGATGTGGGTGTGTTAGACGTCTTTTGTCTTTGAAATCAAAACAAATCTTCACCTCATCTTGGACAGAACAGCGTACATTCTTCGCGCACTTCTATTTATAGCTGACGCGCGGACCTCACCGACACCAGGAATTCGCTCCACAGTGGCGTCTGTAGTAGCAGACGAACTATAGATAGCCTGACCAAAGTGCTTTGTTTTCCGTCAAAAGTGGAATGAAAGGACGGGGAACGAGGAACACAATCAGACGCAATGAAATCATCAGCCACGACCATGCCATCCCTACTGCATTCCGTCACACACTCTTTCACTCACACAAATAGGCGCGCGCGATCTCGAGCCATTTAAACTGCGATCGCTCACTTTCGTCCCCCCCTCCTCTGCCTTCCACCCTCACGCCAACGTCGAGATCGAAATGACAGCAGACATTCACACAACATCTACACGAACATTTACACACAGACGACGCACACACTTACACACAGACTATGTACTTCTCTCGCTCCCTCCAAGCAGAATTGGGCTGGCGAGGCAGGGAAGCGGGCAAGCACTCCGAACAGCCTGACCAAATTGCTTTGTTTTCCGTCAAAAGTGGAATGAATACCATTTCTTTACTGCAAAGTGTGTCTGGGATGCCTGCAAATGTACTTACAGTTTCAACTGATGGAATAAATCATCACTGTTTGAACAATTATCTGTTTTACTTATCATGAGAATTCGCTTGACAGCGGCGTGCATAGTAAGCCGAGTAACCAGAAGTGCAATCAGTTTTGGATTGAAAACGAGGCTATCGGCGAACTTCTTATATGACACAGCGCGTGCAGGCAGAGCAAGCCAGCCATCCATTCTATATATAGGATTCATGACAGAACTAACTGGAAATCACTCCATGGACTTGCACGGTAAACATGCCTCGAACCATGGAGTTTACATACCATGGAAGTGGCAAACGTGCCGATTGCTTTCAAATTTCGAAGAAATGAATGTTTTCGTGCTCTCATCACCATGGCAGAGTGGATTGTATGTCTTGGTTTTATATTTGTAGTAAACGTCGGCATTTATACCCAAGCGTGTAATGAGGTAGCAGACGACACACATTTTGAGATTCCCTTGACCTTCCTCTATGACTGGTGATGGTTATCTCCCTTTTGTTATTAATGGATTTTTGGCCCTAATGCTTTTATGAAGTTGTCTATTTGATCAAGAGGGATATAATTTAATGTGAAATCATTTAGAGGATTCATGTATCCAAAGAGGACTTCCAAAACCCTCTACTTTTAATGGTAAAGTGATTTTAAAGTAATTCAAGAAACCGACCAATCGAAACCTCTGAGCATGCTGCAGAGATTAAGCAGAGTGCAACGGAACGCAGGGTACGTGTGCACGTTTTCGGCGCTGAACCAAAGAAGCAAGTCCTATGACTTGGATTTCGTGACGTAGAACGCTACTCGTGTGACGTTCTACGTTCAAAGTGGGACGTAACACGTTCGAAGCGGAACGTAGTACGCAAGCGTCTGGTGTCAATTATCGGAAAGTGTTAAATATTCCACTTATTTTGCAGTTGTCGGTATTTTCAAGTATGCTGTTGTATTCGTGAAAAATATGCTCGAATGGTGTACCAAAACACCCATAACTAAATACTTTTCTTTTAATCATGCTTTAAAAAATACCCACTTGTAATGGTAAATCTAATATATTTTAAAATGTGTTCTTTCTCGTTTCCGTTGACGGCTGAAATGTTGCACAGTTCCCGCTGTACATCAGAGGGAAGGGATGTTCTGTGTAGAGGTTTGACAACAATGCAACAGAAAACTACTCAAGGCACAGTCGATTTCAAGAGCTCGAGCTCATTCATTCAGAGGAGAGAGAGAGAGAAAAAAAACCTGCGATATATCACTCACGCAGCTCTCGTCTCCCTATGCAAACGCGGACAACCTTTACGAACGTTCAAAGGGGTACGTACCTGTGCAACGTGCAAGTATGGTGCCTTTCGTATTCGGGTGACTAGTGGGCTGTTGAAGGTCAATAGAAGCTTCGAGATGTACGACTGTAGGTCAAGACTCTCCGATTTGTCATCACTCCTTCCCCTCCCCAGAATGGAAGTTATTCATCCCATAAACCTAACTGGGTAGACCACGCTGCCCTGCTGTGCTGATACATCGTTGCAGGTGCTGAAGATCCGCTGCTGTTGCGTGTCAGAATCCAATGTATCCCTATGGTGGCACCGTCAACGCAAGGTGTCACTCTGTCGTCGGTGTCTTATCTGAACAGACGAGATCTGTGACGACGATAGCGATGACAGCAACTCTGTTTATCTTGACGCGAACATGAGCCACCCTGATTGGGGCAGACGCCATCCCCGTTCCAGTCGTTGATGGAGGCCCTGTGTCTGACAGAAACGTCCGTTGTGCTGTCCGTCCTGGAACCCTCACCTGCCTGTCTGCTGAGTTGTTGTTCTCTCTCTCTCTCTCTCTCTCTCTCTCTCTCTCTCTCTCTCTCTCTCTCTCTCTCTCTCTCTCTCTCTCTCTCTCTCACACACACACACACACACACACTCACACACACACAGATACACACACACACACACAGACACACACACACACACACACACACACACACACACACACACACACACACACACACACACACACACACACGGGTTGCCAAATGTTCATTCTGCGAGGAAAGATAAAATGAGGAACATTTGCAGTTAAGAAAGAATTGCATAGAACGATATATATACATATATATATATATATATATATATATATATATATATATTATATATATATATATATATATATATATATATATATATATATATATAACAAGGTTACGGAGCTTCGGTGACCGCTCCTTCAGCGTTGTTGGACCGAGACTCTGGAACCAACTTCCTGAGGGTCTGAGGGCTAGTCCATCCTTGGCCGCATTTAAAACTGGCCTCAAAACTTTTTTATTTCGTCTTGTTGCGTCATGAGCATGTTTATCGTGATAATGGCGCAGTAAAAAATGAAAATACATACACACACACACACACACACACACACACATACATACATACATATATATATATATATATATATATATATATATATATATATATATATATATATATATATATATATATGCTTTAAGATTTAGGGAACAACTCTTAGGAAACAGACACGCTTTCTTAACTGTTATGGTAGCTAAGATATGAATATACCAAACGTGTACATTTGTGCATTGATTCGTGTTCACATGAAATGGACAAGCTTTCTCAACTGTCTGGGCTCATAGAAGCCAAGATAAGAGTATAATTGAGGGGTGTATTTGTGCTTTGAGTCATGTTTACACCTGTAAGACATTATTTATTAACCGTGGATGTTTCTTATCAGTTTGTATATGCAATGGACCGCTGGCCTCAATAAACCAGTTCAGTTCAGTTCTCTCTCTCTCTCTCTCTCTCTCTCTCTCTCTCTCTCTCTCTCTCTCTCTCTCTCTCTCTCTCTCTCTCTCTCTCTCTCATGCACGCACACACGTGCATACACACACGTATTCTCGCGTACCCAATCAGATATGCACGAAAACATGCATACACACATGGACACGTAGGCTGACAAACACACATGCAATCACACACGAAGGCACAAACAAACACGCATATACATGCGTACACAGGTACGCACACATGCAAACACATACTCATGCATACATGCGCGCGCACCCATACACACACACACACACACACACACACACACACACACACAAACACACACACGCACACGCACACACACACACACACGTATTTTCTGACAAATAAAGACTTCACTTTATTTCGGCGGAAGTCTTTGTCTACATAATTATTTGGGTGAAAATCTCATTCCTCCTCGAACGTGTACTATCATAGTTTAACATACAGAGCCGAAACCCTGCGTGGGACGGACAGAAAAAAATGTAGGGCCACAGGCGGGGACTGAACCCGCGACCTTTCGGTTAGCTCCCGAAATGCTCTACCAGCTGAGCTACCATGGTCCGTATTGTCTTCTCCTGTCTGCACTGCCCTGTATCAACGGCTGCTGTCTCGGTCTTACATGCCTGGATGACCCGAATCCCAACACGTGTTTTCTGACAAATAACGACTTCTCTTTATTTCGGCGGAAGTCTTTGTCTACAAGATTATTTGGGTGAAAATATCATTCCTCCTCGAACGTATTCTATCATATATCACTGAGAGGAAAACAAGGAACATCGTTGCTCTTGGTTTCGAGAAACATCTCATTGAAACCTCATTTCTCGTGGGGAGCATCACGGTTGTTGTCGCTATGATCCGAAGCACGTGGACGACTTAAGTCAACTGTTCAATCGATGATTGAAACGCACCTTTATGCGTTCGCAGCCTTCATCTCAAACGTCTGCTTGACCGCCCCACCGACCGTTGCTGGTCAGTGAATGGTGAATAGCCAGACAGCAATGGAGCGCGTCCTGGCGATGAGAAGTCCGACCACGCCACACTAGAGGCGCCAGGACGGCTGTCTAATCACGCTCGCCTGGTCCGCGAGGGCTGCATCCTGGTCAGAAGTACCGCCATTCAGCGGGGAGGGAGTTTCGGGGCCATAAATGCCGGATTTGATTTGGACACCGTCCAGGAATGCCATAAAGCCTGCATAAACTGGCGACGTTCGTGCACGGTGCCCGCCGACGCTGAAAGAGCCACCGGGCCGAGGAAAATGCTGACCCGAAGCTCTTCTCCAGTCCCGGTCCTTGTAGTCCGCCGTAGTCTCAGCGAGGGTTCTTTTGTGGAAGAGTGCTCCTGTGGGAAAGTTCCTCCCTCTCGACGTCCTCAAAGGAACCTTGACGGCGGTACATGCTTTGCGACACCTGCAAAGACTAATTGAAAGCAGCCAGCGAAACGTCTTCCACCCTTTGCCCTCTGCTGTGTGTGAACTGGCAATAGCTTTGCACTGGGGCGACCGTCACGGCACCTTGTCGCGTCGGCATTGGTCACATTGCAGTAACACTTCGGCAGCGCCTGAAAACATTGCCGCTTGAAGACACCCTCCCCCCCCCCCCACTCCCCCCCCCTTCCCCCCCCCTCCCCCCCCCCCTCCCCCCCCCCCCCTCTCCCCCCCCCCCCCCCAACAAAAGCCCACTTGAGAGCTAAACTGAAAGAAGAATTTGATAATGAATGAATATCAAAGACTGTAAAGATGACTTTTCTACAACAGCCTTTAAAATCTCTTGTTTATTTCTACATTACAGGTTGAAATGTATTGTGCGTTTCCTCTGAATGAAGGTTGTCTAAAAACCACTGCCCTTAATAATTGGAGTTTAATTTGAATACTTGAGTTTGTTGCCGTCGTGAATTTTTACTGCCTGCATTGATTTTGACACCCACTGGAGTACAGTCATAATGACATCGTATTGTGGTTACAGACAAAAATAAATTCACATGACGGCCTCAACTGAGTCTTCTGTAGACAAAATCTGACTCGAAGAAATGTACAGGAGACACTAAGGACAAGGAAAGTTTGTCAACAAGTTTGGTACACGACACCACTGAGCATTGCTCAAGCATGTCTACGATGTTGTTGCCGCAGAACTCCGGCAGTGAGGCCTTACCATCTGGACTTGAGGGCAACTGTTGCCTTGGCCCTCAACGCCTCCTTTGACGTCAGAGTCCGGGCCGTCACAACGTTGATCCCATTACAGCCGGCGCCCTCGCCCTCTGGATGACGTTTTCACGGCACTTGGCCCACCCTGAGAGTTTTTCCGTGCCAGCGAGTTTTCGGGCGATAAACATAGGGTCACTGCGGGTCTCTGGCACTCCGCGGCAGAAAGCTCTCCTCTCTGAGATTGTTGTGTCGCTTTATCGCTCGTGTTGTGAGCGTTCGTTCGTCAACAGTTCTCGTCCACGCGTGACGCGAGATCCCCGAGGGAGAGGATGACGGGAAGCTGAGGTGATGTTGGGTGCAAGTTCATTTCCCTCATGCTGTCAACAGTAGACTGAAGCGTGCCAGGGATAATTGCAATGATCCATACGGCAAGGAGAGATGGTAGCGGATTCAAAATTAGAACCGACCTCACTGCTCTATAACAGAGAATTTTGACGAGGGATCCTATCAGAAAAGTACACACGTGCAAAATGTGTGAGAACTTTTTCTCCCAAGGACAACTTGGCGAGGTCTGTCCCTTGGGTAGTCTGATTCATTACCACTTGCTGTGGGGCTTCGTGGCCGAGTGTTTAGCGCGCTTGGTGTGTAGTCCCTTGCGGCTAGAAGGTGCGGCGTCCGAAGCTGCACGGTTCCCAGAGTTGCGTCCTTGAGCAAGATGCTGAACTCACATTGCTTCTTTCCACACAGGAGTAAAGCCGGGTACCGGAGAAGGCAGTGATGGTGCACTATAGTGCGTTGAATCCTTCTTTGTGGCTATGAGCCAGCATCGGACTGGAATCCTCTCCAGTGAGTGCAGTTGGTGCTCATATCTGATTATGTGCGTCTTGAACGTCTGTCACTGTTTGTTGCCGGGTGCCAGTGAAGAATTGACCAAGCGGCCCGGAGATCAGGGGATAAAGTGTAAAGCGGGTTGATCCCCATACATGGGTGAAAAGTCGCCTCAGAAAACTTTGGCTTTACTCACCTTTTGTAGAAGTGGATTGTGAACGACTTTTGTCACGCCGACAGTGGCGTTGTCGATGTTGGTTGACATTGTGGGGTTGGTCACAGCTGGTCACGTGTATGGAGCATGATGTTCCTGGCGGTGCAGTAACTGTATATAGGAAATTACTGCGTTGTGTTTCATGATATTTTAAAACAAACATTGCATTACAAATGTAATTTTTCTCCGAATCGACCGGTTGCATTCATGGCAGTTAGGTCAGTGGGCGCAAAATCAGTATAATAAATTATCAACAGTTTATCATGAGAAGGTTATATATAAGGAAACTTTTTGTGAAGTATTTGATCATAATTATCGTAGACTTTATGTACAAGAGATTGTATAACATTAGCATGCATTCTAATACAAAACTGCTGTTTCGTCAGCTCCATATCTATCTTTTTTATTTGTGTCCCACTTATTCGAAGGGTAAAGCTCTCTTATACTTTGTGTAACACAACATGTCTTACATGTACATGATTTTCACATGGAAAGTGTTTGGGCCAATGCGGCACAGCTGATCGACAGCTGGCTGTGGTCACTGTCTCTTCCTCGCAAAGGCGCGAGGGCAACGCTCTCCCAGACCTTATGGCTTCAATTTGTCCTGCAGCCGTCTCCCATCAGCCTGAGCGTGGCTGCCGATGAAAGATTCGTCAATTTCCTGCCGGGTCGTGGCGAAATACTGTGCAGGGAAACACGTCACGCTTGAATGCTCTGACGCAGGAACTGGTTGGGTTTGGGCAGGTTGCAATCATCTCTTCTCGCACGGGGCGCCACCGGTCTCGCGGCAGGCAGGACGGGTCTCGACCTCCTCGCGTGACTTCCACCCTGGCAGAAGGAGACTTAAGGAACTCAACATGGCCGCCTTGCCGTGGGGACGGACTGTACAGCTCTTGCTGGCAATGGTGCTTGGTTTTCCCTCGTCGGGAAAGCCTTTAACTGCAGACTCACTCTGGGTCTCGGAGTCAGCAAACTGGCTTTTTGCCGCTAGTGTGCCACCTGTTTCCACACATGCAGTAGATCACATTCTGTTTACATCCAGCTCCGGGCACTTGTCTCTCCAAGCATATGGCGCCTTTGATCTCCGTAATGAAATCTGATGGTGAAAAACGCACGGCGGCCAAAATAGCCAGGGAAAAACAACATCGCGCCGTATTTTCTCTCCGAGTGCCTGCAGTTTTCATACGTTACATTTCTGCGCAAGCATTGCCGAAGTGCTTTTATTCAAAACCGTTGTTTCATCATGTGGAAGCAGTCCCGGCGCTGTATTTGTGCAAACACTAAAGACAAAGGGTAACAAACTGAGGCACAGGAAAAAATATTTGGAAAACTTAAGAGAACCGGCTGCAGAATCAAAGGCTATGGGATCCTCGGTGCATTTGCTTGTGTGATTTATTAAGATTATGTTGCGTTTCGAGATGGATGCAAAATGAATTCGGCCTTGATGGAACCAGCGAGACCGAAGGCACAAAGGTAAATCTGACATAATGCTTATTCCAATCGACGATTTCAGTTTGAAAAGCATGTTTCTGTCTTCAAATGCGATGAAGGGCAAACCAATGTTTTAATTTTCGCCTCTTATCGTAACGTCCATCATGAGAGAAGATGCTAAACCTCTGACGCAGCGTGAAAAGCAGACTCCAAGGAGATGCGGTATGAAGGTCTTCAAGCGCACTGACGCTACCTGAAGCCATCCTGGCCCGTGCGCTGTTGCGGCGCTGTACAAACATCGAGGCGGTTCAGCGCTTGAGAGCCAGCGACGCAGCCAAAGGCCAGACTCTCAAGATAGCCGCCACTGCTGGATGTGATTAGCTCCACGGAGCTCCCTACCTGCCCCTTCTCCTTCCTGCCATTACAACTCGTAGCGGCAGCAGGCAGGAGCTATAGTGCTCCCAGCATGGCTAAACACGTCTCAGACCTGGTTCACCTTCCTTCTGCTCCTCCTAGGCATTCGCTTTGTTGGTGCCTCTTTTTCCGCCATATTTCCACTAAAACCGCACCCTGGGTGGCTGCAGAGTCTGGCACGCTCAATCGACGTCTCCCACGGTGGAAGACCACACCGGTCTGTCCTTGCTGATCCCAGCCAATCCAAAACTGCGCCAGTCCTATGCACGGATGACATCGCATTCAAGAGAGCGCCGTGGCCTAGCTGCGACCAGAGGATTTTAACGAGAGCCAGCTCGGAGCTTCACGATTGACTGAGCGACGCCGTCGCGCCCCCTGGGGAGAGCTGCGGGCATCAGGGGCGCTGCACTCCCCGCGAGTCGACCGCACAGGTGTCATGGCGGCTTGCGCTGCGGTGCCCCCTGCTGGGAGGATTTAGGGGATGACCAGGAGCGCGGAAAGTCTTGAAGCGACGATTTGTCTACAGGGAGAGTGAGAGGGAAGAAGGGAAAAAATGGCTCCTGGTTTTTCGGGCCGGTGCTGGAGGTGCAGGACGAGGATCACAGCTAGGGTCTGGTCCGGAGGGACCCCTGTCCGAGCTGGGGATTGCACGCTGGTGCCGCGATGTCTGACGACCTGTCCCTCCTCCCCGGGGGGGTGGCCCCCAAACCATAACTCTCCCCCAGTTTATTTCCACTCCATCCCCATGTCCTCTCATATTTTCATCAATCTCTCAGGCGCACGCCGCGCCTTCCGCTATTGATTTGCTGAAGCGTGTGGGGAGAATGGATGCCCATGCAGAAGGATTCTCGTTCCCCCTCCACTTCCCTCCCTCTCCCGCACGAACTCCCCTGATATACAGTGAGTCCTCCTGCCACGGGAGATCGTCCCATAAATAGACATCAATTTCAGCAATTTATTTAAAGACAGGTTTTTACCATTGCCTCTGGAGAGATCGTTATAAAAGGTTAAAATGTTTGAGTCTCAAATCGACGGGAAGAGCCGTTCTGCAAAGAGATGTGTGTGTGTTGTTAAAAAAAGATCATAATGCGTTCTCTATCCAATTACTTTGCAGGCCTGGTGTTGCTGAGGAAGATTTTTTCTAGGCCCAGAGCATACTTGAAAAATATAAACACAGAAAAAGCGGTGTCATTTGAGAACAAGTTTCATGTAATTTTTGGAAAGACCGTTGGGTGCACTCTTCACTTGGGTTGTCAGGACTTGCACTTACACTCAAAGGTAGCATGGAAATTCGATTTGAGGATATTAGCATGAAAGTGCCTAAGAGTGTGTCCGCCCGAATTTACTGTAAATGTATACCACTTGACACCATACAAAGTAAATCTCAGGAACTGTAGCATGAATGACTGGACGACTGAAGTTTCACGGCCTATCAGCCCCTGTAGGCTATGCAAGGCCGTTGATCACGACGTCACTGGGACTAGGTACAATACGATCAAGTCAAGTCACAACTTCCCATGTTATTCGCCTCTTACGAAGAGCATAGGGAGACGCAGCGGGTCAATTCTTCCATCCCCAACCCACAGAGGGCGGCTCTGTCGCGGAGAGGTGATGTTGTCCACCAGCTGGCCCCAGGCTCCCTTCTGCAAGGCACGCACGGATTCAAAAGGCATTCTATTTCTATATCTATTTCCATTCATCAACCAGTAATCATCACTAAATCTGAGATGCTATATTGGCCCACTGCTCATAATGGAAAAAAGTATGTCCTATTCAAGGGTAAAGATGAACTTTTCTATTTAAAAAAAACAGACATGTGCTGACGATGTTATGAAGAAAACTCACGCTGGATCTAAACGCCTGTCTGTGGAAAGAAAGCGTATAGACTGCAGGCGGGAAGCAGTACTGGCAGCTTCCGAGGCTTTTCCCTTAGTGTTTTTGACCAAGCTGCTTCACCAGACAGGCGATCGCCATGGCCCTGAATTGTCAAGGTGAAGGCGAGAAACCATTCAATTCAGTTGCACTAGGATTTGGCAGATCAAACAACAGACTAGATGTCAGATGACAGAACTACATACTTCTGATTA
>JAWQFJ010016673.1:0-17500 GCA_034096865.1 Theodoxus fluviatilis | reverse complement strand
TCATCTGGTTGGCCTTGTTTATAGAAACTTGAATATGTGGGTCGAATGTCAATTTAGGGTCAAAAGTGACTCCCAAGTCTCTCTCCTCGTTGCATACACTTAGGTTTAAGTCATCTTTTCCCATTTTCATAGTGTAATTAAAACCTGGATTATTTTTCCCAAGGTGCATTACTTTACACTTTTCTACATTAAAATATAGGTTCCATACATCCGACCACCTCTCCAATCGTTTTAAATCACCCTGCACCCGGCTACAATTTCTTGATTTATCATATATCTTCGTGTCGTCGGCAAAAACTTTGCATGATGACTGTATCCCTTCTGGTAAGTCGTTTAAGAAGACTGTAAACAGAACCGGACCCAAAATACTTCCTTGTGGAATTCCGCTTAGTACGTTTGCTATGGATGAGTTTGCATTGCCAACTCTCACCTTCTGAACTCTTCCTGACAGAAAACTTCTGTAGGAATCCGTCCGATTCCGAAGTTCGATATTATCGGATAGCTCAGAAGCAGTTTTTCTAAGTTTTATCCTTCTAAGCATACATTAAATTAATGATTCCTCATCAGCAAAAGCACTCAGTGGGTTTCTGTGTGTATCGAAGATTATGCAGACGGGATTGGTTGCCTTACTCGCTCAATGAAGTATAAATATTGCTGTTGTATTCAAAGTCCTTATAATTAGTAGAGTTCACAATATTACACTCTTGTGATTCGAATTTTACCGCATACAAGTTTTACATTCATGGGAAATCGATGTTTAGAAAATGAACTGACGGATAAATGGCTGCCAGTATGGAGTGTATCACAACAAGCGGAGGAATACACTCACGATGTGATATGGCATTCAGCGTGGCTGTTCAGAACGGTGGTATGCATGTTATGGAAGAATTTAGGCTATCACGTGACCAACCTGTTGCTGAGACTATATTCACTAGTCTCAGCTACGCTGAATGCGGTCATAACAGTGTTTTCTATCGTGTGGTGAGATACAGTGCTCTTCAAGCTGTGATCTCCACAATCTGCAAAGGCCTTAGATTAAGGAAGAAGTGGAAAACCCTATTATATTTCTATTCCTTCTCTCTTTACTTTGTCGCGTTCTTCCATTTCCTATAGACTTTTTCTCAGCATTCACAACCTTTTTATTTTTCAGTTTCGGAGGCAAAAATGTTCAACACTCAATCTAAATGAAGAGGGGCACAAAATTTAAAAATAGCTCATTTAAACGCTCAGAATACACAAATTAATCATGCTCGCTACAGAAGTGGGCAATGGGGTGAAGTCAAGCAATTTATACATTTTGAAAAAGCTTACTCCTACAGGGCAGACGTGGAAATATGCTCGCATCCTTTGTGCGGCGATCCGTTGCTGAGAATTCCACTCTAAAAAGAGACGGCACCCGCCACTCCGCCTGACTGACTTGGCACGCCCGGGGAGTTATGCTAAGATCCGGCCGCGTAAATATATCTGCGTTTTGTGACAAACGTCTTTCTCGGCGGTACTGTACTCCATGCACCTTAACGGTGCGCGTGATTCGGGTGTAATCTTAAGCTAAACGACGTTTATTGGCGCTGCGGAAATGGTCGAAGTCGGAAACATTCGGAACGTCGTTTAGCTTAAGGATTACACCCGAATCACGCGCACCGTTAAGGTGCATGGAGTACAGTACCGCCGAGCAAGACGTTTGTCACAAAACGCAGATATATTTACGCGGCCGGATCTTAGCATAACTCCCCGGGCGTGCCAAGTCAGTCAACGGTCGCGTTTTATAAAACCAGACTACAAACAGACTACAGGGAGGTGACTCCCATATTATTTCCGGCAGGGGAGACGGCTTTACACTGGGAAAACCTTTTTTGAACGCTACATCATGTGTTAAACTACACAAATGCACCAAAACCTCGTAAAGCAACTAATGCGTCGTTTGTCGGAATATATTCCATGCGAAGAACAGGTGCAGGAGCGGTAAATTGCATAAAGCACGTCCCTCGCAGATAACTCTGCGATGACTTCCGGGTACTGTTTTCCACGGGTTACTATTTTCCACGCTACAGGGCTTCCAGCTGATGATGGAGGCATCGAGCAGCTCCGGCCATATGTTACATTTGCCATGTAGCCACCCATTTACCTATGTAGCCATCCATTCACCTATGTAGCCACCCATTTACCTATGTAGCCACCCATTCACCTGTGTAGCCACCCATTCACCTCTGTAGCCACCCATTCACCTATGTAGCCACCCATTCACCTATGTAGCCACCCATTCCTCCTATGTAGCCACCCATTTACCTATGTAGCCACCCATTCACCTATGTAGCCACCCATTTACCTATGTAGCCACCCATTCACCTATGTAGCCACCCATTTACCTATGTAGCCACCCATTCACCTATGTAGCCACCCATTTTCCTATGTAGCCACCCATTCACCTATGTGTGGCCACAGACTCCATTCATCCCATGGACCTTGCCTGGATGATGCAAGAGAGATCTATAGTAAAGTAGACGTCCGTCCAGAGGACCAATGGGTTCGTGCTAGACAGATCATTTGAGTGGAAAACACCAGACTGGCACAGTTGCACTCTTCTGTGAAGGTTTCAGTGTCACTCTTCTGCAGCCTTTTGAAAAGTTGCTAATCCTCTTTACGGCATTCTCAAGGCCCATGCTGTCAATATGGCAAGGACATCAGATCGACAGTCAACAAGAAACTGGATAGCTATGCCCTGTAGATTAGGGAGGGGGAGGGTGGTGTTACGAAGACAAGCGGTCTCCTCACAACTTCCATTTTGAAGACAGAAAACAAGACCAGAGTGCGGTCGACGACATTTCGGCAATCCTTCGAATTGCAGATTCGATGCTTATCGCGTGTCGAGTGAAGTAGGGTTAGCCAGGACTAGACTCCCGTGTCGTCAAACTCCATTTACGCATTCACTTTATTCATTTTTTCCATTCCATCATTCATTTCAGACAAGACGGAGGTGATCGTAACCAAACTACGAATCACAGTCACGTTTCATCATCGCCATCGTCTAGATGGTTTGGACGCAAGGTCAGGGTGTTCAATCGACCACTTTGGGGAAACTCCTCGACGTGCAGACTCGGCGCTCATTGCCAGTGAGTGCGGTAAGAAGCTGCTTGTATTACAGGGTGGCGTCCTTTAGAAAGGGGCTTCTTTAACATTGCGTCTTCCCATCCAGAAGTAAAAGCGGATATCTGTGAGAGTTGAGCTGAAAAACTGGGCATAGGTGCGTTCTCTCTCAGCAGTTTCAAGGACTGTGTAATGAATCACCTCCGGCACCGCGGCATTCCCGCAAAGCAGCTTGACGCCTTGCCAGAGAGAGACCTTCCTGGCGTGCAGCTATAAAGAGGGCAGCCACCTCTTTTGAAATCCACCTCACCACAGCCAGGGAAAAGAGGAAGGCTGCTGTTTGGCGGCCTTCCAGTGTCCCCATTGCCCTAACGTGCGTGGTTCACGCACTGGTCTCCACAGTCACAGCAGACGCTGTCAACGGGACGGGACTGACCCTCAGCAGCACATAGCCATGGTCCTATGGAACTGGTAGTCACCTGCCTGCCTGCCTGCCTGCCTGCCTGCCTGCCTGCCTGCCTGCCTGCCTGCCTGCCTGCCTACCTGCATCCATAAAGAGGGCAGTCACCGCTTTTGAAAACAGTCACCGAATCCACCTCAGCCGAGCCACGGAAAAGAGGAGGGCTGGTGCCCAGAGTGTTCCTGTAGAGGCATTCCAGTGTCCCCACTGCCCTCAGCTGCGCAGCTCAGGCACTGGTCAGCTAAGCCATACTCGGGCATCCCAGAGGAGCTGGTTTCGCGCATGCGCACTTTCGTCGCCTCCGACTGGCTACCGCCAATGGGTAAAATGTCGCAAGAGTAACATACGGCCGGAGCCGTTTGATGGTTTCCTTATCAACTAGAACCCGTAGCTACTGGGCTTTTAGAAGGTAAACATTTAATGACAATATCAACTCTAAAACCTATCGATATGAAAAACTCAAAATGTATGACATAAAAGCAAGCACCTTTACCATTAACAGCTAAAACTCACGACTAGTTCATGATCTTTCCAACCACAATCCATCAACACTTTCTGGCCTGTACCGCGTGCCCTGTTGCCTCCATGTTCTGCCCTTTGTTCAGAGGAATTCCTTCTGACGACGAGACCGCTCGAGCGGTTCTCCAACTTTCCTGCTTGACATGAAGTGGCTCTGGAGCAAAGCAGGACAGAGACAGAGGCGAAAACAAGATTGGAGGTTTCGGAGCAACTGTCTTTTGAGGTGTGGTATTTTATTTGAATGGGTCACTACACTTCACAATTCAATGCCCAGATTGAAAGCAAACGTAGATGGACAGACACACACACACACACACACACACACAGGGGCGCGCTCACACACACACACACACACACACACACACACACACACACACACACACACACACAGAGGCAAGCAGACAGACTCGCGCGCGCGCAAACGCATGAACAATCGGACAGAGACCAAAAGGGAGTCAGAGAGAGATGAGAGAGAAACAGAGACAAAAACAGTAATTGACACAGTCACAGAGAGACAGCGTGTGGGCAATACGACAGATTTGACAAGGTTTATAGGAATGCTAGGATTGATTACAAAAACGCAATTGCGCTCGAAAAAAATACTCTTAAAAATTCAGTCAGCGAACGGAAAAATGAGCGACAAAGGAGACGAAAGCTGGGGGGTAGGGTTTGGGTAGGGGGATAGCGATTGTCGTGTGGATTGGAGGGGGCATCCGAAAGTCAACACAAGCCTTACATTGCTCTGTCGTCTGCCCGCATTGTTAGTCACATGTCTTGACAAGCGTGACTCAAAAGTCCCAGTATGCTCCTGTTACGGAAACAATAATGACCACTGACCTCTCCAGTGCCGCTGCTCGGTGGTCTGCTTGCGGTCCGTCCTCACTTGCGTCAGGAATGGTAGGAAGTTGAACACAGGCGATTGTTCCTTTCAGAGTGTTTATTCCGAACTGGACATGGCATACAGTGACGGCGAGTATACGCTCCTACACCTCTGACATTCGCTCTCTCACTCCCGTACCATAGCATCGACAATGTATACTGCTTGACTATTCCCCCATCAGGCCCTTCTGTTTCCGCCCCTGGGATCCAATCATAGGGCCAGTTACCTACAGCATCGGAAGTAAGGGAGGCTTGAAGTCCCAAACCCCTATCCACAACAAAGAGCAATGACCACACCTACCCCCTCCCCAACTAACAAAAGCCTGCTGACTCATCCGTACTCACGTGCTCACGTGCCTTTGTTCAGGGCAGAACAAAGAGAGGTGAACGCGTCCGTTTTCCCACAGCACAACACGTTAAAGCAATACCCAATTCTTTGGCTATTTAAACAAACCACCTCCACAAACACAAACAATCTTACACGATTATATCATTTTACATTCTTCCGCAACACAGCTCCCTCCCCTCGAGACCAAGACGTCCTCGTCGGTCTTCCCACACCTCCAAACTACATTACTACATCAGGAATGAATGTAAACAAGTTACATGTATCAAAACAATTGTCCATTCAATGCCTGAAAAATAAACAAGTCCATCACTCATCTGCTGTTGTACTCATCTTGGTGGTCCACGTGGTGGGGAGAGAGGGACGAACGGGTGGCAAGACCCGACGTAGGAGTTTAGGCTCCCCTGCGGTAACCTTTAACCCCCGATCGCAGGGCCAGGGCCCTGCCACCGTACGTTCCACACAAGCTGGCGGGGAGTTCTCACAGGAAACGGGTCGGCCGCACCACGCGCCGCCCTCGTTTGGTGTACGCCTGCACATCCTCCTGGGTCGTTCCGTCGTCGCTCTCACCTTCCGAGGACGACCCAGGGCTCCCTTCTCTCTCCAGTCGCTCCTCATCGATGTCGGGGGGGTCGGGCTGTCGGCGCGGACGCCGCCGCCAGTCGGGCGGGAGTCCCCCCTGGTACTCCCACAGTCTGGCACGGTTTACTACGCAGGGTCAGGCACGCGAGTGCTGTTGAATGCGGTACACTCCCTCATGGATCCGTCCCACCACCTTGTAAGGGCCCGTCCAGGGCCTAGCCAACTTGGTGGTGTGTCCTTTCTTCACCAGTGGGTTGTAATACCAGACCGCTGAGCCCACGGCGAAGGCCTGGTCGTCTGCCTTGCGGTCGTACCAAGCCTTCATCCGGTCTGCGCTCAGCTGCAGGTGGGTCCTGGCGGACTCTTGCACTGCCTGCAACGTGTCCTGGAGCTGCATCACGTACTGGGGCATGTCGCGGGGGGTATCCTCCAGGGGCCTTGGCAGCACCAAGTCGGCTGGGAGTTTGAGCTCTCGCCCAAGCATCAGCCGACTGGGGGAGATGCCCGTCGCTTCTTGCACTGCCGACCGGTAGGCCATCAGAGAGAAAGGTAGATAGTCCTCCCAGTCCTTCTGGTGGTCACTGACGCACTTCGATAGGCACCCTTTGAGGGTTCTGTTATACCGCTCCACCATGCCGTCCGACTGGGGATAGGCTGGCGTCGTGCGAGTCTTATGAATGCCCATAAGCCGACAGGTTTCTTGGAAGACAGCCGACTCGAAATTTCTCCCCTGGTCGGAGTGCAGCTCCCAGGGCATGCCGAATCGACAGAAGAAGCCTTCTACCAGGGCCCTGGCCACTGTTGTGGCCGTCTGATCGGGGAGAGGGTAGGCCTCGGGCCACTTGGTGAAGTAGTCCATCGCGACTAAGACAAACCGGTTTCCCGACTCAGTCTCGGGGAGGGGGCCCAGGATGTCAATCGCCACCCTCTCCATGGGTGCTCCTGTCAGGTAGATCTGGGCAGGGCCGTGATGACGTCCGCGGGGTCCCGCACGTGAAGCACAAACATCGCAACGGCGGCACCAGTCCTCAACCGACGTGCGCCGTCCTACCCAGTAATACCTCTCGCAGACCCGCTGGTGTGTCTTTCTGCGTCCAAAGTGCCCGGCTGTCGGGCTGTCGTGCAGCTGCTTCAGGGCCTCTCCCTGCATTGCTTTCGGCAGGACCGGAAGCAGGCGAGGGTGGGCCCCATTCTCGTTTACCCACCTCCGGTACAGCGCTCCGCCCTTCATCAGCAGAGTGTCCCACTGGGTCCAGTAGGCCTTAGCGACGGGGCTCGTGGCAGTTACCTCCCTCCAAACGGGCCGTACGGGGCTGGTCTCCATCCAGTGGATGACAGTCTGCAGATCGGGGTCTTGTCGCTGCGCTTCCGCTAACGCTGTCTCCTGCACGGCGATCTGCCGAACCGTCGCGCAGCATGGCTCCGAGGACGCCTGTCCCTCCTCGTGTCGGACCACTCGGAGGCAGGCTTTGCAGTCGCAGGGACGACGGGAGAGGCCATCTGCGTTGCCGTGGTTTTTGCCAGGGCGGTGCTGGATCTCGAAGTTGTACTCCTGGACCCTCTGGAGCCATCGTGCCCACTGGCCCTCTGGATCCCGAAAGTGCATGAGCCATCGCAAGGACGAGTGGTCTGTCCTCAGAGTGAACCTCCGGCCATACAGGTACGGGCGAAAGTGGGAGAAGGCCTTTACGACTGCTAACAGCTCCCGCCGTGTGACGCAGTATCGTCGCTGCGGGCGGTCGAGGCGAGCGCTGTAGTATCCTATGACCCTCTCCTCGCCATCCTGGACCTGGGACAGTACCGCTCCAATCCCCGTGTCGCTGGCGTCAGTGTCGAGCATGAACGGCTCATCCTCCCTCGGGTAGGCCAGGACCGGCGATTCTGTGAGGCGCCGCTTCAGTGCTTGGAAGGCGTCTTCGCACTCGGTGCTCCATTGGAACGGGGCTTTCCTCCCCTTCAGTTGGTGTAGTGGGGCGGCGACATCAGAGAAACCCCGCACGAACCGGCGGTAGTAACTGCAGAAGCCTAGGAAACTATTGACCTCCGTCAGGCTCCTGGGTCTAGGCCAGTCTTGTACGGTGCGCACTTTGGCGGAGTCAGTGTGGATGCCATTGGTCCCGACAATGTGGCCTAGAAAGACGACCTCCTTCTTGAAGAGCTGACACTTCTGGGGGTGGAGCTTTAGACCAGCTCCCTCCAGCCGTTGAAGCACTGCCTCTAGTAGGTGGAACTCCTGGTCAAGCGTCGGCGCGTATACGATGACGTCATCCAGGTAGACGAGGACGCCTTTCTGTAAGAGGTCTTGCAGTACTGTTTCCATGAGTCGCTCGAAGGTGGCCGGCGCGTTGCAGAGTCCGAAAGGCATCACTGAAAATTGCCACAACCCTCCGTCCATGCAGAAGGCTGTCTTCTCTCGGTCCCTTTGTTCGACCTCTACCTGCCAGTACCCACTATTCAAATCCAGGGTGCTGAACCACTTAGCCCCCCGAAAGGGCATCTAGGGTCAGGTCGATCCGCAGCAGGGGGTGCGGATCCTTCTTTGTGACGTCGTTCAGTTGGCGGTAGTCGACGCAGAACCTCGAGGAGCCATCTTTCTTCTTCGCCAGCACTACCGGGGACGACCAAGGGCTGTTTGAGGGCTCAATGACACCCTGTCCTAGCATCCTCTGGACCTCTTGACGCGCTATCTCCCGGCTGGCGAGGGGAATAGGCCTGGGGGCCTGCCTGATGGTCTTCGACGTTCTCACGTCGATAGTATGATGTACGAGGCCAGTCCGACCCTAGTCGTGTTCCGCCAACGAGAACGCTCTCTGGTGGGCGCGCAGCATTTCACCCAGTCGGGTCCGGGCCGAGGCGTGGAGTTCCTGGCTTCCCTCATCCATAACAGTCTGCAGGACTCCTGGGAGGGGCTCGATCAAGCCACCTTCCATCGGTCCCGTCTGCAGCTTTCCTACCGTTAAGAGGCGTGGTGAGGACGCTCTCGCCCCATCAACACTCTCAAACCGTATCGGCAGCCCGTCAAGAGTCAGGAGAGCGCGTCCCCAGTTAATCACTCCTGAATGTTCCCGAAGGAAATCCGCTCCCAGGATGGCGTCTTTCACTACGTCAGCGATAAGGAACACGTGAGAGGTTGTGAACTCACCGGCCTGTAGTCTCGCCTCCACTACGCTGTGTACGGGGATAGGGCCATTTCAGACGTCGGTGAGGGCTACTGTCGTCTCCTCCCTCTCCAAGAATGGGCGAAGACCGGTCCTTAAGACTGAAAGGGTGGCTCCTGAGTCAATCAGCGTGCTGCACCGGTACCCGTCAATGCTGACGTCTACCGACGGCCCTCCTGGGTCACAGCGCACACCATTTAATTTGAAGGTGCGGTGGCGCAGGGCGGTAGGGGGGTGAAATGCCGGACTCTGCCCCCTAAGTCCGGCACATCCTAGTTTTCCTGTGCGGCATGCGGCTTCTCTCCACGGAGGCGGCATGGGTAGGAGGCTGGCTTCTGCGGACAGTGACGAGCGATGTGGCCGACCTTGTCGCAGTGATAGCACTTGATGGGCCCGCGCTGTCCTTCCCGACGAGGGGTGCTATCTTTCGCCTTCTCCAGGAGCTCTTCCATCAGGCGCCTGAACTGTGCCAGCAGAGCGTCGCCGTCGCTGGCGGCTCTATCCTGGCTGCCCACAGCCCTGACCTTGTGGTGTTGTGGTAGTCGCTGCGCTGTCCTCACGCTGGGCGATGGCCTCAATGCAGAGCGTGGTATTCACGGTCTCTGTGAGGGTGGTGGGAGCCAGCAGCTGTACTTGCCGCTTCACGTCACTATCGGCGAGGGCCTCGAGAAATTTCTCCCGGGACAGGTCATCTACCACGTCCCGATTGCAGGTGGGGTGAGCCCGTCTCATGAGCCGCTCAATGTCAGCGGCTAACTCAGGGAGAGACTCACCTTTCTTGCGCCTCCTCGCGTAGAGCATGGCTTTTGCCTGATCAGCATTCCTGGCGTCCTGGAATCTGTCGTGGAGGGCCTGCGCGATGACGCTGTAATTAGTCCTGTCCTCCGTGGGCAACGTATCCAGGACGCCTAATGCCTGACCAGACAGGCTGCTGATGAGGTGTTCGGCTTTCTCCCTCTCTCCCCAGCCGTTACTATCCGCCGCGACCTCAAACTGCACTCGGTAGCCCCCCCACGGGGCCCTACCGTCATAGGTCTGAGGCCTTCGATGCTGTAGAGGTCGGGCAGCGGTCATGCAGGTCCCCTCCCACGCCGGGGTAAAGGCAGGCGCCTCTGCTCGGAGTGGCGCATACGCCTGATGATCGCCCGAGGTCAGGAAGGGGATCGGAGGAGGGGGTTTTCGATCAGAGGTCCCCCTTTCCCCCAGTCTCCCCTGGAGGTCTGCCACAGCGTCCTTGAGGCGTGCAACCTCTCCCTCGACTTGTGAGCCAAGGTTTCGCACCTTTCCCTCGAAGCTTGCCACTGCTTCTCCCAGGGACGAGTCTAGGCGGTTGATCTTCCCGTCTATTTCGCTTTGCACCGTCTTAATCTCTTTATGGAGTTCGCTGGTGCGGCTGCTGAGGGCGAGGAAAAACTGATCCTTGAAAGCCTCATTTTCCTGTCTCCTTTGTTCTGCCTCCTCAAATCGCTGCCGTTCTCTCTGTTCCTCTTTCTGTCGTTGCCGCAGTTCTTTCTGTCGCTTTTCTTCTGCTTCTTGCTGTTGTTGCAGCTCTTTCTCCTCCTGCCGCTGCCGCTCTTTCTCTTCTTCCTTCTTCTGCTGCTCGGCCTTCTCCTCCTGTCACTGCTGCTCTTTCTCTTCTTCCTTCCTCTGCTGCTCTGCCTTCTCCTCCCGCCACCGCCGCTCTTTCTCTTCTTCCTTCTCTTGCTGCTCTGCCTTCTCCTCCCGCCACCGCCGCTCTTTCTCTTCTTCCTTCTTCTGCTGCTCGGCCTTCTCCTCCTGTCGCTGCTGCTCTTTCTCTTCTTCCTTCCTCTGCTGCTCTGCCTTCTCCTCCTGCCGCTGCCGCTCTTTCTCTTCTTCCTTCTCTTGCTGCTCTGCCTTCTCCTCCTGTCGCTGCTGCTCTTTCTCTTCTTCCTTCCTCTGCTGCTCTGCCTTCTCCTCCTGCCGCTGCTGCTCTTTCTCTTCTTCCTTCCTCTGCTGCTCTGCCTTCTCCTCCCGCCACCGCCGCTCTTTCTCTTCTTCCTTCCTCTGCTGCTCTGCCTTCTCCTCCCGCCACCGCCGCTCTTTCTCTTCTTCCTTCCTCTGCTGCTCTGCCTTCTCCTCCCGCCACCGCCGCTCTTTCTCTTCTTCCTTCCTCTGCTGCTCTGCCTTCTCCTCCTGTCGCTGCTGCTCTTTCTCTTCTTCCTTCCTCTGCTGCTCTGCCTTCTCCTCCCGCCACCGCCGCTCTTTCTCTTCTTCCTTCCTCTGCTGCTCGGCCTTCTCCTCCGCCGCTGCCGCTCTTCTCTTCTTCCTTCCTCTGCTGCTCTGCCTTCTCCTCCCGCCACCGCCGCTCTTTCTCTTCTTCCTTCCTCTGCTGCTCTGCCTTCTCCTCCTGTCGCTGCTGCTCTTCTCTTCTTCCTTCCTCTGCTGCTCTGCCTTCTCCTCCTGCCGCTGCTGCTCTTTCTCTTCTTCCTTCCTCTGCTGCTCTGCCTTCTCCTCCTGTCGCTGCCGCTCTTTCTCTTCTTCCTTCCTCTGCTGCTCGGCCTTCTCCTCCTGTCGCTGCTGCTCTTTCTCTTCTTCCTTCCTCTGCTGCTCTGCCTTCTCCTCCTGCCGCTGCCGCTCTTTCTCTTCTTCCTTCCTCTGCTGCTCTGCCTTCTCCTCCTGTCGCTGCCGCTCTTCTCTTCTTCCTTCTCTGCTGCTCTGCCTTCTCCTCCGCCGCCGCCGCTCTTCTCTTCTTCCTTCCTCTGCTGCTCTGCCTTCTCCTCCTGTCGCTGCTGCTCTTTCTCTTCTTCCTTCCTCTGCTGCTCTGCCTTCTCCTCCCGCCACCGCCGCTCTTTCTCTTCTTCCTTCCTCTGCTGCTCTGCCTTCTCCTCCTGTCGCTGCTGCTCTTTCTCTTCTTCCTTCTCTTGCTGCTCTGCCTTCTCCTCCTGTCGCTGCCGCTCTTTCTCTTCTTCCTTCCTCTGCTGCTCTGCCTTCTCCTCCCGCCACCGCCGCTCTTTCTCTTCTTCCTTCCTCTGCTGCTCTGCCTTCTCCTCCTGTCGCTGCTGCTCTTTCTCTTCTTCCTTCCTCTGCTGCTCTGCCTTCTCCTCCTGCCGCTGCTGCTCTTTCTCTTCTTCCTTCCTCTGCTGCTCTGCCTTCTCCTCCTGTCGCTGCTGCTCTTTCTCTTCTTCCTTCCTCTGCTGCTCTGCCTTCTCCTCCCGCCACCGCCGCTCTTTCTCTTCTTCCTTCCTCTGCTGCTCTGCCTTCTCCTCTTGCCGCTGCCGCTCTTTCTCTTCTTCCTTCCTCTGCTGCTCTGCCTTCTCCTCCTGTCGCTGCCGCTCTTCTCTTCTTCCTTCCTCTGCTGCTCTGCCTTCTCCTCCTGTCGCTGCCGCTCTTCTCTTCTTCCTTCCTCTGCTGCTCTGCCTTCTCCTCCTGTCGCTGCCGCTCTTCTCTTCTTCCTTCCTCTGCTGCTCTGCCTTCTCCTCCTGTCGCTGCCGCTCTTCTCTTCTTCCTTCCTCTGCTGCTCTGCCTTCTCCTCCTGTCGCTGCCGCTCTTCTCTTCTTCCTTCCTCTGCTGCTCTGCCTTCTCCTCCTGTCGCTGCCGCTCTTCTCTTCTTCCTTCCTCTGCTGCTCTGCCTTCTCCTCCTGTCGCTGCCGCTCTTCTCTTCTTCCTTCCTCTGCTGCTCTGCCTTCTCCTCCTGTCGCTGCCGCTCTTCTCTTCTTCCTTCCTCTGCTGCTCTGCCTTCTCCTCCTGTCGCTGCCGCTCTCTCTCTTCTTCCTTCCTCTGCTGCTCTGCCTTCTCCTCCTGTCGCTGCCGCTCTTCTCTTCTTCCTTCCTCTGCTGCTCTGCCTTCTCCTCCTGTCGCTGCCGCTCCTCTCTCTTCTCCTTCTCTGCTGCTCTGCCTTCTCCTCCTGTCGCTGCCGCTCTTCTCTCTTCCTCCTCTGCTGCTCTGCCTTCTCCTCCTGTCGCTGCCGCTCTCTCTCTTCTTACTCTTCTTCCTTCCTCTGCTGCTCTGCCTTCTCCTCCTGTCGCTGCGGCTCTCTCTCTTCTCCTTCTCTGCTGCTCTGCCCTCTCCTCCTGTCGCCGCTGCTCCCTCTCTACTTCCTTCCTCTGCTGCTCTGCCCTCTCCTCCTGCCACTGCTCTTCTCTTCTTCCTTCTCTGCTGCTCTGCCTTCTCCTCCTGTCGCTGCTGCTCTTCTCTTCTTCCTTCCTCTGCCGCTCTGCCTTCTCCTCCTGCGCTGCCGCTCCTTCTCTTCTTCCTTCCTCTGCTGCTCTGCCTTCTCCTCCTGTCGCTGCCGCTCTTCTCTCTTCCTTCCTCTGCTGCTCTGCCTTCTCCTCCTGTCGCTGCCGCTCTTCTCTTCTTCCTTCCTCTGCTGCTCTGCCTTCTCCTCCTGCCTGCCGCTCTTCTCTTCTTCCTTCTCTGCTGCTCTGCCTTCTCCTCCTGCGCTGCCGCTCTTCTCTTCTTCCTTCCTCTGCTGCTCTGCCTTCTCCTACTGTCGCTGCCGCTCAGTCTCTTCTTCAGACCTCTGCTGCTCTGCCTTCTCCGCCTGTCGATGCCGCTCAGTCTCTTCTTCCTTCTTCTGCTGCGCTGCCTTCTCCTCCTGCCCTGCCGCTCTTCTCTTCTTCCTTCTCTGCTGCTCTGCCTTCTCCTCCTGCTCGCTGCCGCTCTTCTCTTCTTCCTTCCTCTGCTGCTCTGCCTTCTCCTCCTCCGCTGCCGCTCTTCTCTTCTTCCTTCTCTGCTGCTCTGCCTTCTCCTCCTCGCTGCCGCTCCCTCTCTTCTTCCTTCCTCTGCTGCTCTGCCCTCTCCTCCTGCCACTGCTGCTCCTTCTCCTCCTCCTTCCTCCGCCGCTCTGCCCTCTCCTCCTGTCGCCGCTGCTCCCTCTCTACTTCCTTCCTCTGCTGCTCTGCCCTCTCCTCCTGTCGCTGCTGCATGCTCCTCTTCTTCCTTCCTCTGCTGCTCTGCCTTCTCCTCCTGCTCGCTGCCGCTCTTCTCTCTTCCTTCCTCTGCTGCTCTGCCTTCTCCTCCTGTCGCTGCTGCTCTTCTCTTCTTCCTTCCTCTGCTGCTCTGCCTTCTCCTCCGTCGCTGCCGCTCTTCTCTTCTTCCTTCACATGCTGCTCTGCCTTCTCCTCCTGCCGCTGCCGCTCTTCTCTTCTTCCTTCCTCTGCTGCTCTGCCTTCTCCTCCTCGCTCCGCCGCTCTTCTCTTCTTCCTTCTCTGCTGCTCTGCCTTCTCCTCCTGCGCTGCCGCTCTTCTCTTCTTCCTTCTCTGCTGCTCTGCCTTCTCCTCCTGCGCTGCTGCTCTTCTCTTCTTCCTTCCTCTGCTGCTCTGCCTTCTCCTCCTGCCGCCGCCGCTCTTCTCTTCTTCCTTCTCTGCTGCTCGCCTTCTCCTCCTGCCGCTGCTGCTCTTCTCTTCTTCCTTCCTCTGCTGCTCTGCCTTCTCCTCCTGTCGCTGCCGCTCCTTCTCTTCTTCCTTCCTCTGCTGCTCTGCCTTCTCCTCCTGTCGCTGCCGCTCCTTCTCTTCTTCCTTCCTCTGCTGCTCTGCCTTCTCTTCTTCCTTCCTCTGCTGCTCTGCCTTCTCTTCTTCCTTCCTCTGCTGCTCTGCCTTCTCCTCCCGCCACCGCCGCTCTTTCTCTTCTTCCTTCCTCTGCTGCTCTGCCTTCTCCTCCTGTCGCTGCTGCTCTTTCTCTTCTTCCTTCCTCTGCTGCTCTGCCTTCTCCTCCTGTCGCTGCTGCTCTTTATCTTCTTCCTTCTCTTGCTGCTCTGCCTTCTCCTCCTGTCGCTGCCGCTCTTTCTCTTCTTCCTTCCTCTGCTGCTCTGCCTTCTCCTCCTGTCGCTGCTGCTCTTTATCTTCTTCCTTCCTCTGCTGCTCTGCCTTCTCCTCCCGCCACCGCCGCTCTTTCTCTTCTTCCTTCTCTTGCTGCTCTGCCTTCTCCTCCTGTCGCTGCTGCTCTTTATCTTCTTCCTTCCTCTGCTGCTCTGCCTTCTCCTCCCGCCACCGCCGCTCTTTTTCTTCTTACTTCTTCTGCTGCTCTGCCTTCTCCTCCTGTCGCTGCCGCTCTTTCTCTTCTTCCTTCCTCTGCTGCTCTGCCTTCTCCTCCCGCCACCGCCGCTCTTTTTCTTCTTCCTTCCTCTGCTGCCCTGCCTTCTCCTCCCGCCACCGCCGCTCTTTCTCTTCATCCTTCTCTCTTAGGAACTTCATGAGCGCTGCGTAGTCTCCTGTGGGCTCTTCTGTCGCTCCCTCGCGTGCGGCGGCTCGCGTCACGCGTTTCTCGCCTTCTCCGTCCATGCTTCACTACTTGTTCTCCGTCTAGGGAACAAGTGTTACGGAAACAATAATGACCACTGACCTCTCCAGTGCCGCTGCTCGGTGGTCTGCTTGCGGTCCGTCCTCACTTGCGTCAGGAATGGTAGGAAGTTGAACACAGGCGATTGTTCCTTTCAGAGTGTTTATTCCGAACTGGACATGGCATACAGTGACGGCGAGTATACGCTCCTACACCTCTGACATTTGCGCTCTCACTCTCGTACCATAGCATCGACAATGTATATATACTGCTTGACTATTCCCCCATCAGGCCCTTCTGTTTCCGCCCCTGGGATCCAATCATAGGGCCAGTTACCTACAGCATCGGAAGTAAGGGAGGCTTGAAGTCCCAACTCCCTATCCACAACAAAGAGCAATGACCACACCTACCCACTCCCCAACTAAAAAAAGAGCCTCTTGACTCATCCGTACTCACGTGCTCACGTGCCTCTGTTCAGGGCAGAACAAAGAGAGGTGAACGCGTCCGTTTTCCCATAGCACAACACGTTAAAGCAATACACAATTCTTTAGCTATTTAAACAAACCACCTCCACAAACAATCTTACACGATTATATCATTTTACATTCTTCCGCAGCACTCCGCTAGGTGGCAATGCAGTGTTCCTTAGTAGCCCGTATGTGCACGCCTGCACTCCTGACCTCGCAACACGCAAGCAGTTGTAATTGCCATGTCGGACAGGTAACGGGGAGAAGGGAGGACTGCGGAGAAACGAATACAGCGCTTCTGTTTCCTGCGAAGAGAGAGAGAGAGAGAGAGAGAGAGAGAGAGAATTGGTTTATTTGTTAGGCCTCCAGCCTTTCACAATGATTAGATGCTGAACTCATCGGCAGTTACAATTTCCGTGGCATCCCGCTTTCTCTTTAAGGCATAATACAAATACATGGCGAATGATCTTATCGCGCAATGGTCGCTAGCGAAAATGATATTTCCAACATTCCTGAAGCCAGTAATGGGGGGGGGGGGAGAGAGAGAGAGAGAGAGAGAGAGTCACACTTGCACGCACGCACGCACGCACACGCGCGCGCGCGCACGCACACACACACACGTGCAGAAGGACGGACGAAATACCACGCACCTAACATACGCTCGTATTTTCCTATTCTCAAAGCGTTGTTCTCCTGGACAGAGCAATGTAAAGCAAACAAGCTCCATTTCAGCTGTACTATCACAAAAATTAGCCCTAAATGTGATACAACGTTATCAGCCATTCCAATAGGCGGTTGCCACATAAGATTCTAATTTCAATGATCATTTTATGCACATGTGGGTCGAGGGCAACAGGTACAGACAAAATGTTCACGCCGTTATGACGACAACAGCAGAGTTGAATAGCTCGCTATTCAAATGCAATCCAATGCTCGGGTTACCCTCAAATTCCTCATGCGGAGCTAGACACACCCTTCCACTGCAGCCCAGTGTCCTAAGCGGCTCGCCCTGCCTGTGTCCCACCACAGACGAAATTTCAAGCTGATTCGAAGCAAAATCTTCACAAGCTTAGAGCTGAATAGCTTGCAATTTAAAAAAAACAACTGCCCTCAAATCCAGTCGAATACTTAGATAACCTCGTTCCTAATACTAAGCTGGACACCATCAAGAAGTGCAGACCATTTTTCAATCTGCTTCGAAGCAAAATCTTCACAAGCTTAGAACAAAATAGCTTGCTATCCAACAAGGCTGCCCTCAAATCCAGCTGAATACTCAGATAAGCCTCAAGTTCCCAATATTGAGCTGGACACCTTAAAGAGGTGTCCAGCTCAAGACTTAGCTAGTCTCTAAACCAGACGAGCACTAAGGTATCCTCCCAGATTTTTGTCATGAGGAGTAGGTCGCCTGCGCTTGAGCTACTGGAGAGAGGCTCAATCCGTAAGCTCCTTAAATGCAACAAAGGCCGCACATAGTCTGCTATGGTGCAGGAGCCCAACACGTCAACATGCTGCACATCTGGAAGACGCTGAGAACGACTGAGGCTGTGTGAAGTTTGAACTCAACGGGCGAGTACTTACGCGAAGAATCTGCACGAAATGTGAGCGCTCACAGACTAGCGACTTCCCGCTTCGGGTGCGTGTCACAGTTTGATCATCTCGGGCAACGCAAATGTCCTGCTTACGGCCAGAACTGTAAAAAATGTGGCAAGAAGAACCATTTTTCTGCCGTATGCAAATCTTCGTCAGTCAAGATGGTTGAAAACGCTCC
>JAWQFJ010016671.1:37500-71538 GCA_034096865.1 Theodoxus fluviatilis | reverse complement strand
ATTAAGTCTATCAACACCAAATGTGGCATGATGGTGTATGATGACAAGACCTCAAAAAACATACATAGTGACTTGACCTTGCTTCAAGGTCAAGGTCACAGGAGCCATAAATGTGGTCTCAAAAACAGTCATTTTCACATTTTCCCAATTTTCTCCCACGTTATTGAGAATGGCGACCTCAGCTACAAGTGGTATATAGGTCAAAGCAAGCCCTATCTATTGATACCAGTTTGGTTGACCTTGCTTCAAGGTCAAGGTCACAGGAGCTCTTCAAAGTTGGATTGTATCATATTTTGAAGTGACCTTGACCCTGAACTATGGAAGATAACTGTTTCAAACTTAATAATTATGTGGGGCACATGTTATACTTTCATCATGAGACACATTTGTTCACATATCATCAAGGTCAAGGTCACTTTGACCCTTATGAAATGTGACCAAAAGGGGGTAGTGAACCACTAAAAGTGACTGTATATCTCATGGTAGAAAGTGCCAATAAGCACCATTGTGCTTCCTATGTCTTGAATTAACAGCTTTGTGTTGCATGACCTTGGATGACCTTGACCTTGGGTCAAGGTCACATGTATTTTGGTAGGGAAAATGTGTAAAGCATTTCTTAGTGTATGATGTCATTGGTAGGTTTAGTTGTTTGACCTTGACCTTGAAGGTCACCTGAAGGTCAAGGTCATATAAAGGTCAAGGTCATATAAAGGTCAAGGTCTAGCATGTGAGTCGTATGGGCTTTGCCCTTCTTGTTGATGGTTGGATCGATGCCGGTGATGGTGTGTCAATTCAATAGATTGGTGAATACACGGACTGCTGCATGCACATGTAGATTTATGGACAAACTAACCCGCGTACAGTAATAGATGGAGGAGATGCATGACTAGAGGAATGAGCACGTTGATGGGTAATGTTATCTCTCATCTGCGTGTATAGATGCAGGAGGAGGGGAGGAGGAGGAGTCTCCACACTGTTGCAAAGTAATGCTCAGTCTTCCTGGCGAGTAAATCTGCGCTTGCGTCATTCATGTCCTAGAACTATTTTTAGCGTCACCACAAAGGCCGAGTCATGCCAGAAAGAAAAGGACGTGTGCAACACAGAGACACCGTGACGCTTCATGACGACTGGTACCTTTTTTCAGCTGCGCCGACTCAAGCATCGTCCTTCCGTTGTCGTGTGGGCTGGCAGTAATGAAAACGAGGCCGCCCTGAGACAAAATTGGTGAGTAGCCAACCCTGACCTTTGGTGTTTCCTGTTGAGACTCCTGAGTATCTCTCAATGACAGCTTCGCATAATGTAGCTGTCGAAATTTCCTCCTCCTCCTGCTCCTCCTCCTCCTGCTCCTCCTCCTCCTCCTGCTCCTCCCCCCTCCTCCTCCTCCTCCTCCTCCTCCTCCTCCTCCTCCTCCTCCTCCTCCTCCTCCTCCTCCTCCTCCTCCTCCTCCTCCTCCTCCTCCTCCTCCTCCTCCTCCTCCTCCTCCTCCTTCTCCTCCTCCTCCTCCTCCTTCTTCTCCTCCTAATTCTTCTCCTCCTCCTCCTCCTAATTCTTCTCCTCCTAATTCTTCTCCTTTTTCTCCTTCTCCTCCTCCTCCCTCACCCTCCCCCCCCCCCCCCCCCCCCCCCCCCTCCTCCTCCTCCTCCTTCTCTGCTGAAATCACATACAATTCACCTTGTCATCAGAAATGCCCTACTCATATGATATTCGAATTTTCAGGTTTAAGACTGATGACATGTATCAACGTTACTACACTGATTTTGTGGAGCTGTATGTGAAAGCCATCATGCCATTGGTGACGTCTGCGGACACCACGCGACCCTACCTGACCTCCAGTCCCAGCAATGGAGACCAGACCAAGAGGGAGGGTTGGGTGGCCAAGGACCCGGGGTCACAACTGTGGGGTGACAGTGAGTAACAGCGGTCTTCATTGTAGGCGTATGCAAACCTTATGCAGCCAACTATCAGTTAGTGTAAGGATTCCAGATCAATCACATAACAACTATGCATACGTTCATACCGAAATCTTAACTTAGACTTCACGGACGGAGGCATGTCCATCAAATACTTGATGGAAGACTCCCGAAGGGCCTCCTATACGGTAAACTGCCAACAGGCAGGGAATCAGCTGTGACACCAGGACTTACAAAAGCGCGACCTGAAGGCGCTTGGAATGTGCGCCTCTTGTCTGGAGGACGTTGCCAGGGACGGCATCAGGTGTAGAGGTGGGCTCCGCAACACACTGAGGGAGGGTGAGATGAGACTCGGGAGGCTGGAGGAAGAGAGACGCAACCGACGAAAGGACAGAATGCATCTGGATAACATTGGCACCTTCAAGTGCAACCATTGTGACAAAGACTGCCACCCAAGGATTGAGCTGCACAGCTACATCAGTCTGCAACCGAGGAACAACTCCAGGGCCACGATCCATAGTCAGACACGGCTGACGGAAATCTACACACAGAAACATTCAGTAGCGCAATACAAATGCTCAGCTCAGTTCATCTAAGTCCTTCCACCTTGGGTGACGTCGGGGGGACCTGAGGGCTGAAGACACTGACGTCTCCTCCTCCATCGCAGTCCATTCTTTCACGTCGTTGACCCAGCTTTTGCTCTGCCGCCCGCGCCTGCGTCCGCCCTCGACAGCACCCTGCATTATGGTCTTGGAGAGGCCGTCGTGCCTAGCGACGTGTCCAGACCACGCCAGCTTCCGCCGCTCAACAATTGGAAGAAGAGATTCTTGGGGGCCCACAAGGCTCGTCCGTACACAGTCGTTCGTTTTGTGCTCCAGGTAGGAAATGCGGAGCAGTTTTCTCAGACAATTGTTCTCGGGTGCCTGAATTCTTCTTTTAGACTTTCTCAGAACAGTGTCCGTGTCTCAAAACCGTAGAGTAGGATGGAGACGATTAGTGACTTGTAACGCTTGAATCAATGTGGATCCTGGTACTAGAACGCTACAGTATCCTGTTGAGTCCACCCCCAAATGCATCTACACGCATTAATACGATCAGCTTGAAAACAAGCACAACCTATTGCGCACACCTTTGCACATGTACGCACATATCCAAGCACGTTTTCGAGTATATGGATCATACACTCACGCAGACCCTTATCGCGAGATGCACGGATGTACACACACACATGCACGCACGCTCGCACTTGCACATACTCACAATCGGTTCAATAATAACTCATTCTTCGGTCAGTCACATTTTATTTCTATATGCAATGCTTTGTGTGTCTGCCTGGATTCTATAGCCTTACTATGTAAATCTATATGAATGTAAAGGTAATGGTGCTCTTTGTATATTGTGACTTTGCACCCACTGATGGGTATTCAAACAGTAAATATTTATCTCCTGGTCATCGGGCTACTCACATTATCACCAACACCATCTCGGCTCCCTGGGGAGCATGCAACCAGGCTGCGAAAAAACACGCCAAAGTTAACTTTCACAATTTTCCAGCTCAGCTCTCACAGGTACCGTTTTACTCCTGGATGGGGTTACCTTACCTATATGTATGTACATAAAATGAGAGGGCACTTTTCTGGAATTTTGGAGAAATATCAAATGCCTTGTTAATTTCTGTTTTGTTTCCATGACTGTTTACTGAAACAGTTTGTGACCGGTTGCGTTCAAGCTGGTCCTCTGCAAAGAGTGTCGAGTCTACATGACCTTGTGCTCTGTCGGCGGGCACAAATGCCAGAACGCGCGGTCGATGACACTCAGTAGCCTCCATGGGTGCTTGTGGCCGCCCCTGGCCGGGCTATGGGAGTAGGCCCCACACGCCCAGCATCCGGGAGTTCCATGATCCAGCTTATCAAAGAGAAATCAAGCGGCTCCTACAAACCACGCTCAACTTCCAGTCATTTTTTTCCGGGCATCACGTTGACCCTTTCGTTCTCTATCCATTCCAGTTCATTACTACGACTACAGTGTCAATCAGTGGGATCCCAACAACTTCCAGGTCCCTCGCTTTGCCTCCGAGTACGGCGTGCAGTCCTGGTGCAGTCTGGGATCGCTGGAGAAGGCTTTCGCTCCTGAGGACATGGACTACTGGTCCAATATGTCCATCCACCGCCAGCACCACGGCGGGGGTCTGTACTGAAGGGAGTGGGAGTAGGGGCATGGAGGGAATGGAGTTTAGAGGTAAAAATAGATAGATGGGATTGTGTTGGTGCAATGGCTGGAGTATAATACAGGATGTCCATATCGCTCAGAGGACTTCTTAAAAAAATAACAACATGTCAGAAAAGCTGGAGTTGGATCTTCTTCTTAGTCTTCTATTATTTCTTTTTATTCAATATTTGTATCTCCTTCTCCTCCTCCTCCCCTTCTCCTCCTCCTCCTCCATCTCCTCCTCCTCCATCTCCTTCTTCTCCATCTCCTTCTTCATCTCCTTCCTCTCCTTTATTTCCTTCTTCTCCTTCTTCATCTTCTTCTTTCTTCATAGGAAAGGTGTCGAAAGGATTTTCTTACAGAAAATCTGAATGCTAACCACACTTAAACTCAGAGGTAAACTTTACAACAGGTCTACTACTTACTTTGTTGCAGGTCTGGGCTTGTAATAACTATTTTGAAAACTGGTTTGTCGAAGTGCAAGTTTTTGTTGCATTCGGTGTATTTCTGATCGCAAATGCCTCAAATGTATGGCAGTACATGTATGTTACATACTACTCGTGTTTTCTGCGCCCAGCTGTAAAAAAGGCCGAAAGACCTGTAGAAGACAAGTGCCTTTAAATCGGTTTGGCATGATGCATATCTCACTAATATGTTTAGCTTTTGCTTCTTCTGTTATCAGGCAACGATGAAATGCTGAAAGAATTCCAGCTGCATTTCAACATGCCCAACAGCACAGACAAGAAGCAGGAGTTCAGTGACATCATCTACCTTACTCAGGTATACATGATCTTCCATGCTGTATGTCAGCAGTAGCATTCCAGAAGCAATCGACACATTCCACATTGATACACACACGATTACTTTCTAATCAGGCAGTTAAATTGACTACCGTGTATTTACCTTCAACACACATGCGGTAATGAGGGTATATGACATCTCACACTCACAACATTGTCTGCTTTTTTTACTTCATCAGCCCTCTATCAAACTGTGATCTCGCCGAGGGGACCTGTTCCTAGCAAATGTCAATGCCTCGCCTTTTCCATGAACTATCTAGTGGTTCGCAAATGCCTCGTTGCCAAGTGATCTGAGTGTTCTTGTGCGCCTCCAGTTTGAAAAATGGGGAGCCGCTCTCAGTGATTTTAAATTATAGTTAAGTGACCACAACTGTCCAACGTACTGTCGTGCTTTGATTTGCTCTGTGACATCTTTATTGAAGGGTTGGATGCTTTGATAAATTGTATATCTACTTTTATTTGAAAATCATGGAGAGTAATCCACTCTCTTAGCAAAACTGATAGATTTCATTACAACTGAGAAAAAAGACCAATTCGTTTTTAAATGAATGTACCTGGAACTGTTTCAATGTTAGATCAACCAGGCCATGTCCATCCGGACACAGTCCGAGCACTACCGCCGCTGGCAGTCCAGGCTGGGCAGTGACGGACGAGGTCTGACCATGGGGGCGTTGTACTGGCAGCTCAACGACATCTGGCAGGCCCCCACCTGGGCTTCCATAGGTAGGCACCTTTTCGGAGGGCACCTCCTGAATGAAGGTGAACCGAACTTAACCCCCTGAGCTTCAATTGAAAAGGTTTGGTTGTAGAATCTGAACAATCAGGCTCTGCATATCGATGGTACTCCGACATAGTCAGTTTATCTACACATTTGCTGAACTATCAGACGGTGCGACCTGATCCTGTGCTGCTTCAGAGTTCTCTGGCAAGTGGAAGATGCTGCACTACTACGCCCAGCACTTCTTCCAGCCAGTGTTGGTGTCCCCGTACGTGACCAAGGACGGAATGCTGGACGTCTTTGTGGTGGTGGACGAGATCCCCGTGGAGGACTACAGGGACCCACACACTAAGACTGTGGCCTTCCGGCCACAGCCTGGCTTTTCTGGCACCGTCCACCATGGCCACTCAACGCAGGCGGCCCTGGATCAGTTGAGGAAGACAGCTGCCGCCCTGCAGGGCTCCGTCATCCTGAGTGTGTTCTCCTGGAGCAGCCTCACTCCACTGAAGACCTGGACCCTCCCCTACAAGGTGGTTGTCTCCTCTGGGGTTGTAGTCTTGGGTAATTGTTTGTTGGGGTTCTGTTTAATGCATATCCATACTTTGTAAGCAGTACTTTCAAGTATGGACTAAGATTTTCAATCAATCAAATAAAGCATTATCTTTTTTTTTTACACGTTAAGAGGTTTTCCATGTCCAGCTTTTCTTGCTTGTAGCATAACATTCCATTTTCTCTTATTTTTTTCACTGCCCGCTTAACAAGGCACTGTAACTTTATATATTTAGCTCAACACCACAGCTGACTCCATATTCACAAGGAGCCTGTCAGAGCTGGTTGCAGAGGCTGGGTGTCCCGACGTCTCCTCCTGCTTCCTGCACTTCTCCTCCAACTTCTCCTCCGACACCTGGCTGCCCCTGACTGCCATGAAGAACGCCAAGGGCCTCAGCAAGGCTCAAGTCAGGGTGAGTGGTCGGACATATAAAGGGGGCTGACCTACTTCGACGCCACTGCAGCCAAAGACAAACTGGAACAACTCAAAAGTCAAGAGATCTCGTTTATTCAGCTGTCGATGTCAATTTGAATCAGTTCATTCAATAATGAAATAATAGCCGTCTACCACAGGCGCTGGTTCATGAGGAGCGGTTTCGACATCTCGCCACTGTGGGTTCTGGTAAAGATCGAGGTCTAATAGAATATTTCTTCTTTGTCAAACTTGCAACACGTATCACCAATCAAGATGACGGCAAGTGAATTCCTGCTCGACAGTGAGTGTAATTGTTATGGCCATGACCTCACTGCTTACTTTGAAAGACATGCACATCATTTCACCTATATGTTTCACGTTTTCCAGCGGCTTGATTAATTAAGCTGTCGTCAGAGATAATGTTCCCCCACCCCATCTCATCCCCCCATCCCCCTTTTTCTAACAAGCAACTATGACGACAGCACTGACGGTTAATACCACGACAAGGTACTTATGGATGTTTATAAATCAGTGAAACTGAGCAAATACCAACCAGACCAGTGCAAGAGACTATGCATTTGACTAGACGTGCCTGTGTAAAGGGCACGACCACTGTGTAACCAACAGATCATGGTCAAGCACTTTGCGTTTGATTCTTCATTTTAAGGTTAAAGTTAGTTGTTACAACAATACTTAATCCTAATGTCATGTGACGGTCAATAAAAACCGCTGGCGCTGAACCTCCAGGTTTTGGCATATTAAAAAATAAATTAAAAAAGATCGGGTTCGAACCCGCAACCTCTCGAGAAGAGCTCTCTCTCTCTCTCCTCCCCTCCCCCCTCCCCCCCCCCCCCCCTCCTGTACTCCCTTCCCTTATCTCAAGCCGCCACTCCTCTCCAGGTGGCTGGCATTGTTCTGTCAGTTTTGATCACGTCAGGCATTTCGCCATTCCATGAATCGCGTATTTGGGGAGGCACTCTGGAGTGTACGACCTTAAAAAACCACTTTTTCTTCAAGCCTCGATTCTGAAAATTTGATACATTCAATTGGACCTAACTTCCAGTTAGTGTGCAAAATCTCAAGGAAATCCGTCCAGTAGTTTTTGAGATATAAGCCGTGGAGTCGGGACAGACAGACAGACAGATAAAGTCTGTAGGACCTCCAGTAAACCTGGAGGGATAATATCTCTGTATACCGGTATCTATCTCTAGCTTCGAGGCACTCGGCCGGGTAGCTTAAATAATTTACGCATTTTCCCAGGTGACTCAGGTACAGCAGACGTCCCCCACGGAGTTCCTTCTGACCCTGGGCTCAGACCACGTGGCCCCCTTTGTGTGGCTGGACGCAGGACCCCTGCCTGGCCGCTTTGGGGACAACGGCTTCCTGATGGCGTCAGCCACCCACAGCGTGACCTTCCATGCCTGGGCCCCCACCCAGGCCTCCACACTGCAGCAGTCTGTCTCCGTCCTCTCCCTCATGGACGTCTACCATCGAGACGTCTAGCAGTCATGGTCATCTGGCTCTATTTCGTCTAGTGGTCACGGTCTAATGCAAGTAACAAGCTACCCAGTAGTCAACAACTCTACCTGCAGGTAGATGATGATGATGATGATGTCCACTTATATGGCGCACATATCCATGCTGGCAGCATGCTCAAGGCGCAGGAGATTGGGGGGAAGGGAGAAAAAGTTAACAAAACAGGCAGTCATGGAAATCTACTACCAACCAGCCATTGACATCTTTAACCAGCTTGCTGTCAAGTTCTTGGATGTCTTCCTGCAGCTAGCCATATAGGTGTCATTAACTACTGGCACAACTTACTACATAGAAGTCGTGGATTTCTGGTATCCTCTAGACACCTGGAGTTCTTAGACGGCCACGTCCTGAGCTTACATTCTAGCAGGTTGGCCATCTAATAACATTAGTCGTCTAGTTGTCACAGACAAATTATTTGTACCAAATTGCCCCCTAGAAATAATGAAGCTCTACACCGCAAGAACCATTATCTTAAGAGAATCTGTACATGATGAGTGCCATCCCTGATGACACAGAAACTAGAGGCAAATACATGTAAGTGGATCGACATGTTTAAAGAACATGGAAATAATAATGTCATTCTTTGACATTACAATCTCTGCCACTATACATTACTTTTTTAAATAAGTAATGCATTTGATCCACAAACTTTTTCCTATTTGAATCATGTGTTTGGGTGAAATTGCTGAAGTACGATTGCTCTCAGAAGTATGAATACAAACACAATGATGTTTAAAATAAATGTGACTTATCGAAGAGTGGTTTAAGATGATGAAATACTTTTTGCTTGAGTTGATTGCTGTTTGGATTTGTTTAGCATCTTACTGCACGCTCCTTCTCAGTGTTATTGGTTTTGCTATTTTTTCTTTAGATCTATCTGTATAAAATACTTTGAACAATATGCCTGATATAAATATTTCAAATGGATTTAATATTAGCAGTTAAAATCACATATGATGATGTTGGCAATAAACTGTTGGGTTTGATCACTGAAACCAAGGTGTCTGTTACGTGTGCATGCACTCTCACGTTCTGCACATGTAAGCCGGAATACATTGTAGACACTCATGCGCATAAAGAATGAGTTTGCACAAAAAACATGAATGAATGAATAAATGAATGAAAGAACGAATCTAGTATACAACATAAGAAGATATATATATTTATTTCAGTTTGCGCATACGTGCGCATGTGTGTGTGTGTGCGTGCACGTGTTTGCATGTGCGCATGCGTGCATGTGTGTGCTTTCACATCTATGTCGCTGGAGATGCAAAATATTGCACAAGAACTCAATTGTTTCACAATCTTTGAAGACATTTTAGATTAAGACCTTCTTGCTGATGACAGGGGACACTGAGGAAATAATTATACAAAGCAATACATCCTTAGAGCATTTATCATTAAATGGATGGATGGATGGATGTATCGATGGATGGATGGCGTTTCATGGCCCATCAACCTTTGTTGGCTATGTAAGGCCATTAAGCACGAAAATCACAGGAACAGTTTAAATGCAAATTAAGTCACAGTGTCCCTAGTTATTACCCTTTTACGAATTGCATAGGGAGACGCGGTGGGTCTTTTCTGACCCCCAACCCAGGGGTCTTTATTATTCGAGAATTTGCGATTGTGTGTGACAAATAATGTAGGCTTCTTTAAAATAGGCACAACAAATCCCTACACTTTTGCAGAAGATTTTATTTGGGGGGGAAAATAGCACTACAGATTTCTTCCCAGCGAGATCATCAACCATCACAGGCAGATAGCACTCACCAGAGAGCTTGTACCAGGATGTGATCTGCCACCATGAGTTACTCTGTGGGTTACACATCCACCATGCCTATATGCAAAGTCCTTTGCTTTGGCTGGGATATTTCTCCACATTTGATTGTCAGACAGTGTTGCTCTCCCTGTCACGTCCAAATAGCTCCATGCTCTTTAGGTCTGTAAAAGCCAATTTGCTTTCTCAGGAATCAACACAACTTTGTACCAGGTATTCCGTTTCCTCATGGATCACTGCCACCTTTCCACATTTCCCTGAACTCACCTCTCCCCACATGCAAAAGTTGCACCATACTCAGGTGTCCCTTCTTCCAGGATACCTGCAGTTGACCCTCCAGCCTGGACGAACATGAACGTCTCTATCAAAAAGAGTTTAAAACAATCTCACCTATGAATAGGATAACTGCAGAACTTCTCCAATAACATTCCATCAACCATTTTGAAGTTTGATTTTTTTAAGGCAGCCCTTTGTTTAAAACTGCGATTTAATGAAATTTGCAGATCTGATATTGCTTAAGAATTGTTCTAGCACTTCTGTCACTTTTTGTTTCAAGGGATTCATGAATAAAGACAGCAACAACAAGTAATGAACATAGTCATTGAGTGCAGGGAAAATATTTTTAAAGCGAGATCAAGTTCTGGGATAGGGTTGATATTTAGAATGCTTTTCATAGAAAATGACATACACATGTGCCTGCATACATAAACACACACACACACACACACACACACACACACACACACACACACACACACACACACACACACACACACACACACACACACACAAACACAGAGGAAATAAAGGCCCCAACCAGTTACACTTTTATTTCAACAATACAGAAAATCATAACTTTAAATGTTACAAATCCGAGGAATGTTTTTTATTGCAGCGTCACTGATAATCTGCTGGTACAATTATAGATGACATAAGATATAAAAATGCACATATACAAGACAGTTACACCTGCAAACATTTACAAATCAGTTCACTCAAGCAATTCATTTATTTAAATCTGCCATACATTTACATTGCAAAAGTCCAAAATAATTGAATTCTTTCCAATCACTCAGTCACCTATGTAATCCCATATTAGTACCAGACTGCACTCTGGACAGTAATAACAGTGAAACAGACTGCTAGATGGCTTGAATGATAGTTGTGCATAACTCCAAGCTAGCTAGCTAGCAACAGACAACTTCTGCTTCTAGATGGCTTCATGGTAGACATCCATGAGGGAGAGGACGGAGACAGACTGCTGCAGTGTGGAGGCCTGGGTGGGGGCCCAGGCGTGGAAGGTCACGCTGTGGGTGGCTGACGTCATCAGGAAGCCGTTGTCCCCAAAGCGGCCAGGCAGGGGTCCTGCGTCCAGCCACACAAAGGGGGCCACATGGTCTGAGCCCAGGGTCAGAAGGAACTCCGTGGGGGACGTCTGCTGTACTTGGGTCACCTAGGAAAAGTGTGTAAAGTGCAAACATTAGAATTTCTTTCCCCCCCAGAATTTTGTTGACAAATGTCCTAAAACTCTATCATGTCAGAGCAGGTTTATAGTGTATCTTCCAGGTACATGTACAGACTGTAACAGACAGAACTTTAAAAACACCGTGACGAAAATGGACTATTGTTTTTTATTGTAGTTTGTTAATTTAACAATCTTTTTCTATTTGTCTTCTTCAGAGAATGAGCGAGTACACAAATGGGTGTGGTTGCCACACTGCATTAATCTCCAGGAGGCAATTCAGCAAAACTTTCATAGCTTGCATGATTTGACACCTCAATATTGTTATTTTGTGGCCTGTGAAAGTCAGTGGTTGTTATATACAAAACTGTAACTGTCACATGTTTGAGTGAGACAGGCAGCATAAGACAAGGCACATTTTATTCTACTTGGCTCAGCTTTTCAAGTCTCATGGCTAGCACGGTGCTTTCCCTGTCTACCTAATGGTGTCTTTGTAAACTGTGAACCCCTTAGCTCTGCATTACCTTGCCAACAATATACAAACATTTGCTCTACACTTTTATCCACTAACTAAATTAGATTCAAGATAAGTCATACTAGGTGTTGCTTATCTTAACAATTTGCTTCTTAATCAAGTACATTGAAAATAGACCAGGGCCCATATCCAGAACGGCGATTTATTTTAACCCCGATTTATATCTAAACTCAGACGATTCCAACTGTCTGTTCCACTCTCCCTTGGCTGGAAACCAGTATATATAGCAAAGCGCAACCTAGGATCCTCAGACGAGCGTACTTTATCTAACCGATCAAGATAACCCGGGGTTAGGGGATAAATCGAGTGTTAAAAAGATAAATCGCTGTTCTGGATACGGGCCCAGGAGAAGATATTAAACATATCTCCAGTCAGAATACATAAGTTTTGGTGGAATGTGTGCAATCATCAGAGAGCTTTCCTTCTTTCACAAATCTATGTCCAGCACAGGGCATGGACAACTATGATGAGCCATTCACAAAACAGTCAACAGAGATCCCCTAATATTTCTGGAAACACTTAACAGTGTAATGACTGCAAGAGTGCAAATTGATACAAGACCATAGCCACAGGAACATTTCCCTTCTTCCATGTTTATTGGTCCTGGATAACCTTTTCTGCACAACATCATTGGGGACCCTTATCAGCAACGAGTAATGTTTCTTTGCATTCCTGTTATCCAAAATGTATTCACTGCATGCTGTGGTGGACACGTTTTTTTCAATGCAGATTCCCAGCATGCTTTCTCAATGCAATCCAACTGCAATATATCTCACCTGTCATCTTCCCAAAGACCCCAAGTGACCACTCACCCTGACTTGAGCCTTGCTGAGGCCCTTGGCGTTCTTCATGGCAGTCAGGGGCAGCCAGGTGTCCGAGGAGAAGTTGGAGGAGAAGTGCAGAAAGCAGGAGGAGACGTCAGGACACCCAGCCTCTGCAACCAGCTCTGTCAGGTTCCTTGTGAATATGGAGTCAGCTGTGGTGTTGAGCTGTTAAATTAAAATGGAATGATTGATCTAATGAAAACATATGGAAAAGCAGACAGAGAAGTGAGAAATTAGAACAGCAACAAAGAAATCAAACTAGAACAATATAATTACTGGCCAAAGATTAATGTATTCCTGACCCACTAACAAAAAATGCTCACCACACACACTTTTTTTACAAACTGCAAGTATCCAAAAGGTCAGAACCCAAAAATACTTCATAATCCACGAGCAAAATGTTCAATACAGACAACCACCTTGTAGGGGAGGGTCCAGGTCTTCAGGGGAGTGAAGCTGCTCCAGGAGAACACACTCAGGATGACGGACCCCTGCAGGGCGGCAGCTGTCTTCCTCAACTGGTCCAGGGCCGCCTGCGTTGAGTGGCCATGGTGGACGGTGCCAGAAAAGCCGGGCTGTGGCCGGAAGGCCACAGTCTTAGTGTGTGGGTCCCTGTAGTCCTCCACGGGAATCTCGTCCACCACCACGAAGACGTCCAGCATTCCGTCCTTGGTCACGTACGGGGACACCAACACTGGCTGGAAGAAGTGCTGGGCGTAGTGGTGCAGCATCTTCCACTTGCCAGAGTACTCTGAAGCAGCAAATTGCCCATGTGGTCTTGTAAAGGGTAACTCACTGAATACGCAAAAAAGAATTCCTTGAATGGAGTTGCTTTGTGGTTTCTTGTGTGAGGCCTCTTCCACTGCACTCAGGAAACTTGTTCTCTGAGAAATTGATTCTTTTACTAGAAGCTGACAACCCATCAGTGTAGAAGATTACACATACTACATACAAATTTTAAAACCATGGTACAGCAGTGCATTAAAGCTTATCACAGTATCTCAACATGTAATTGGGACAATAATAAACCAATATTTGTTACAATTCTATGGTTATTTAAAACCAGAGTGAGACATGTACATCAAGATAAAATTGGTCCAATCAGGTTCTCAGCATGGTGGCTCAACCTGAGTGTCTGGTGGCATTTCCTGAATTCTGTGACCATTGTTCAATGGCATAAAAAGTACATAGAAATGTCCTGAGTCTTCTTTGCCTCTTTTCTACTGAGCAAAAGTGGTAGGTCTGCACAATTCATATCTTGTAAATATCAAACTAAATACTTCTCCCTAATATCATTGTACAAATGGTGATATAAAAAAGTGTCTTCATTATCAATATTGGACATTTCATGTTGTTGTTCTCTGTGTGTGTGTGTGTGTGTGAGAGAGAGAGAGAGAGAGAGAGAGAGAGAGAGAGAGAGAGAAATAACACCTACCTATGGAGGCCCAGGTGGGGGCCTGCCAGATGTCGTTGAGCTGCCAGTACAACGCCCCCATGGTCAGACCTCGGCCGTCACTGCCCAGCCTCGACTGCCAGCGGCGGTAGTGCTCTGTCTGTGTCCGGATGGACATGGCCTGGTTGACCTGGGAAGCAACCAAGCTAACTCCTGAAGGTTGAATGTAACTAAAGATGCTCCAGTCTTGACAAAAATATCTTAGACAGTCAGATTTCAGATGCTGCATCTTTCTTTAGATCTGGAAGGTTAACAATGTACCTTAGTTATTTGCTCAGTGTTTTTTTTTAATAAGTTAGGACATGCCCAAGAAAAACCTCAAATGTAAAACAAGGCATGCTTTCTCATCCCACATTCTCTACAAACATTTTCTTCTTAAAAAAAAGAAGAGGTGAAGACCACATCTGCAGTTATTAAAAAAACTGAAATATTTTCTTGTCATCAGTTTTAGTGTTAGTGACCCTAATAAAATGAATGAAGAAATGAATGCATGGATGAATGAATGGGTATTTGAATAGATGGATGGATGAATGGATGCATCTTGGAAAATAAATGACCATGTATGGCTTATATGATAAATGTAAAGTCCAAGTTCAGATTAAAACTAAGAAATGCACTCATATTACTGTAATAAAAGCAAAATCTTTGCCAATGAATCATAAATCGAAGAAAGCATGTCTCTAATGTAAATAAGGTAAAAACAAAATGTGTGTGTGTGTATGTGTGTGTGTGTGTGTGTGTGTGTGTGTGTGTGTGTGTGTGTGTGTGTGTGTGTGTGTGTGTGTGTGTGTGAGCACACAGACACAGCAAATACCAAATCAGCCCTTGAATACACAAATGCACTATGACTTGACTGCACAGTATCAGTCTGACAACTGACCTGGGTGATGTAGATGAGGTCACTGAATCGTTGCTTCTTGTCCTTGTCATTGGGCATATCCACATGCAGCAAAGACTCAGTCAGCATTTCAAGGTTTCCTGTCAGGAAAGTCCGGAACATAGCAAACTATACAGTGCCACTTTCCACAAAGGGCAATATCTCAAACCCTTGACTATATACCGAGGCAGGGCTGTCAGAAAGCATCTCTTCAAGAACAGATCACTTTGAGGTAGCACAGCTTCTCATTCACTTTCACATCTGTCTGGCAACCAAGGTGTGATAAGATGTCTACAACCAAGCAACTGCATCTCATTACAACTTCAAACCTACTGCTGACAAATGTAGACTCACAGATTGATGCAGCTTGAACAATGATATCTTGTTGGGGTTTTTTTATCAACAGAAATTGCCGCACAGCCCTATTTATCAAATAAGAATAATTTAGATTGAATTGAAGATTTCTGACTGGATCCCCACCCCCCATCCCGAACCTCCATCCCCATGCCTACACCTACCCAGGCTGTGGTGCTGGCGGTGGATGGCCATGTTGGACCAGTAGTCCATGTCCTCAGGAGCAAAGACGCTTTCGAGGGAACCCGGACTGCACCAGGCCTGCACACCATACTCAGAGGCAAAGCGAGGAATGCGGAAGCTGTTGGCATCCCACTGGTCTACAGTGTAGTCATAGAAGTGGACTGAAATGCAGAAAATATGCCCAGTCATAGCAGCCCAGACAAGTGATCATAATTACAGCCCAACCACAGAACACATCCAGGCTCCCTTCATTACTGTGAACTTCTGATAGTTGGACTCTCAGGGCCTACACCAGTATCTCTGCCCAGAGCAGCCCCAAGCAGCCACAGGGGCCCCTAAGAACACTGCAACTACATCAGATGATTAAGCCCTACATCAGATGATTAAGCCCTACATCAGATGATTAAGCCCTACATCAGATGATTAAGCCCTACATCAGATGATTAAGCCCTACATCAGATGATTAAGCCCTACATCAGATGATTAAGCCCTACATCAGATGATTAAGCCCTACATCAGATGATTAAGCCCTACATCAGATGATTAAGCCCTACATCAGATGACTAAGCCCTACATCAGATGACTAAGCCCTACATCAGATGACTAAGCCCTACATCAGATGACTAAGCCCTACATCAGATGACTAAGCCCTACATCAGATGATTAAGCCCTACATCAGATGATTAAGCCCTACATCAGATGATTAAGCCCTACATCAGATGATTAAGCCCTACATCAGATGATTAAGCCCTACATCAGATGATTAAGCCCTACATCAGATGATTAAGCCCTACATCAGATGATTAAGCCCTACATCAGATGATTAAGCCCTACATCAGATGATTAAGCCCTACATCAGATGATTAAGCCCTACTTTTTAAAGCCAAAACTCCTCAAGCTACTGGGCATCCATTGGTCAATGATCTGACCTTGTTCCGATGACCCTCAGTATCCTCTCTGGCTGCCTGGCTGAGCCACTGGAGCAGATCCCAAAAGCCCAGCAGCCAGGGTTCCAGCTGATGAGGGGGCATGGACTGGCTCCAGCCATATCTTACATCTTGATTCCCACATACTTTCCCCTTTGATGCTCAGTTAACTAGAAAATGTGTAGAGTAAGTTCCCTTACGTTTGAAGTACAGGGTTGGGTTGTGCATTTCAGTGATGTTATGCTGCTTTGTCATGAGGACATTTTCCTTCAATTTTGCATGAACTAAACCTGAGTAAATATATCACAATGTGGCATCCATCAGTGAAATCCATGAAGGGTTTTATACAAAAGTTGGCTGGCAAGCTCTGAAATCAGCAGCAGCAGCAGCAGCAGCTGCAGGAGAATTTGTCTTCCCAAATTTCCTTTGTCTTGGTTTCATCAAGAGTCAGTAATAAATCTCAACTATTTACATGATGCACAATTTTTCAGTGTTCAGCTCCTAAATCTTTTCCATGTAAAATGTCCCACGCTGCTGTAGCCTGCCTTGTCTGCATTCCCATACTGTGCCTTGTCTGCATTCCCATACTGTGCCTTGTCTGCATTCCCATACTGTGTCTTGTCTACATTCCCATACTGTGCCTTGTCTGCATTCCCATACTGTGCCTTGTCTGCATTCCCATACTGTGCCTTGTCTGCATTCCCATACTGTGCCTTGTCTGCATTCCCATACTGTGCCTTGTCTGCATTCCCATACTGTGCCTTGTCTGCATTCCCATACTGTGCCTTGTCTACATTCCCATACTGTGCCTTGTCTGCATTCCCATACTGTGCCTTGTCTGCATTCCCATACTGTGCCTTGTCTGCATTCCCATACTGTGCCTTGTCTGCATTCCCATACTGTGCCTTGTCTGCATTCCCATACTGTGCCTTGTCTGCATTCCCATACTGTGCCTTGTCTACATTCCCATACTGTGCCTTGTCTGCATTCCCATACTGTGCCTTGTCTGCATTCCCATACTGTGCCTTGTCTGCATTCCCATACTGTGCCTTGTCTGCATTCCCATACTGTGCCTTGTCTACATTCCCATACTGTGCCTTGTCTGCATTCCCATACTGTGCCTTGTCTGCATTCCCATACTGTGCCTTGTCTGCATTCCCATACTGTGCCTTGTCTGCATTCCCATACTGTGCCTTGTCTGCATTCCCATACTGTGCCTTGTCTGCATTCCCATACTGTGCCTTGTCTACATTCCCATACTGTGCCTTGTCTACATTCCCATACTGTGCCTTGTCTGCATTCCCATACTGTGCCTTGTCTACATTCCCATACTGTGCCTTGTCTGCATTCCCATACTGTGCCTTGTCTACATTCCCATACTGTGCCTTGTCTGCATTCCCATACTGTGCCTTGTCTGCATTCCCATACTGTGCCTTGTCTACATTCCCATACTGTGCCTTGTCTGCATTCCCATACTGTGCCTTGTCTACATTCCCATACTGTGCCTTGTCTACATTCCCATACTGTGCCTTGTCTGCATTCCCATACTGTGCCTTGTCTACATTCCCATACTGTGCCTTGCTGCCAGTGGAGGCAGCTCATTCTCAAGTTTTCCTACTTGAACTTATGCATCTAAATTTAGCAAATATTTGGGAAATGATGAGTATCTCTCAGCAAGATCACCATATGATTGCTAAATTTAGAACAATGAGTTTGAGCAGGAAAACATAGGAAGAGTTCAGGAAATTGAGGCTTTGCTGGCAGCTGCGGCTGATAAAGGAATGGCAGCAAGGGCGGAGCATGACAGTATAAGACATAAATGAAATGAGGACCACATAAAAATGGGAAAAATTCCACTCTTAAATCATTTTAATGACCATGCAGTTCTCACAGACACTGTTTAATTCAGTACTAGGCCTTTGTCCACATGATAGACTGCATTAAAACTTCAGTAGGGCTTACTGTCGTCAAAACTTCACCTCCAGACACAAGTTGCTGGATATCAAACATGGACAGGCTATGGCTCTCTCCAAGCCATCAGTCAAGATTGGTGATAAATATTAATGATGGTGAATAAAGTTTTATGGCCTATCAGCCTTTGTGGGCTATGCAAGGCCATTGATAATGAACATCATGAAACCTTGCTAAAGTAAGTCAAGCTTTGCTTTCCCAAGTTATTGGACTCTTGTGAATCCAGAAGGAAGATGCAGCGGGTCTATTCTTGCCCTCAACCCACAGGAGGTGCAGTGATAGAAGAACACTACTCACTGTCTCCCCAGAGCTCCGAGCCAGGGTCCTTGGCCACCCATCCCTCCCTCTTGGTCTCGTCCCCATCACTGGGGCTGGAGGTCAGGTAAGGTCGCGTGGTGTCGGCAGCTGTCACCAGTGGCATGATGGTTGTGACATAGAGCTGCACAAAGTCCTTGTAGTAGCGTTCGTAGTGTGTCTGGGTCCCAAACCTGAAGTCACAGAAGTCCGAATACGCAGTTGGAGACTTTCTTACCAGACAAATGTATGATGGGTCAGTCCCACAAATTCAGGTTTGAATTTCTGCCAATGTCTGTACATTGTACAGCTTGGGGTTGAGCTACTGAAGTAAGGCTCTAAAAGCTTCATGACCACAAGTTCCAGCTGATAAGGGGGGGAGGAGCATCTAGTTGCAGCTGCCAAATGCGATTCTCTTAATTTTGAAAAAGCTCTGAGAAGTGTAGCCATTTAAATGTAGAAGTGAGGGTTTGACTTGTTCAAGATAGACAAGTGGACGAACTGACGACTTTCACACATTAGGACATACCACTGTAGATTCCCATTTCAACATTTATTCTTCTGATAAATGCAAGTCACGTCCATGTTACAACATGCTGAGTCAAAGACTGAAAATGACGTAATTAGGAGGGACAATGAGGAACAGTCATGAAGGGGTTGTCTCTCTTAGATTACATTCCCAAACATCTCCCTTTTTTCTTTTTTCTTTTTCTTTTTTTCGAAAACATGTATCTGGAGAACTGTCCTGGCACTGTTGACGAATAAATGTAGTTCCAGGTACTGTTTTGTATTTTTGTCTCAAACAGTTAGTACTACTACTACTACAACAAATAAAACACTTTGAAGAACTCAACATTTCAGTGAGACTCTTTTAACCAAATTAACGTAATAAATTTCCTGAAAGGTCGACTTCTTCCAATTACTGTTTAGGAAGAAATTTGTCAGTCACAAACCCAAAAGTCCCTCCATTATAAACTGATTTTCTCTTTAGAATGAAAATTTTAGAATAAACAGACTTTAATTTATATCTACAATCCTCTCGCTCCCAAGTCAAATAATTATCACTACCAGTGAATTAGTAACCCAACTTGACGGCTATAAAATCCAACACATATAAAGTAATCCATGGAAAATTTGTAATCCAATCCAGCACACTCGTGGAATAATACTGGAGTATGTGCACACAATGCTATATTCACCACAGCACCCACATTCACACGCACATAAGTCATAAGGCGGAGAAACCTCAACGCCTTCACTTTGCTCTGTTTTTAACACATTGGTTGTGCAAAAACTGCGCACACACTTCTTCCTCCCTGAAACGAGCTGGTTTGGAAGCTGTGTACCCAGCAGACGATCTTGTAACTCGCTTGTCGGGCGTAGCGACTTCCTTCGGATCGCCGGTGTCAGCGGGTTCTGATGACTCTTCTGCTGGCGGTAGATCTGGCATGACGATCTCCTGCGGAGGAGGGAGTTGTTGTAGGTGTTTTCTATTACGGCGCAAGACTCCACCTGGTGAGTTGACCAGATAGGTACGGTTTTCTTGATCTGCGGCGACAATAGTGCCGTGATTCTTCCAGCTGTTCTCGGAATCCATCTTGATCAGAACGTCGTCTCCCGGTTTCAGTTCAGACAGAGGCTTGGCACTGTGCCGTCTGTCGTAACAGAACTTGTAGCTCTCCTTAGCTTTCCGGTCTGCTTGACGTATGTCTGCGTCTTTGACAGGGAAAGGAATCAGGTTTTCTGGGAGTTTGGGGATCAAGGTTTTGAGCGTTCTCCCCATCAGGGCAACTGCAGGACTAACCCCCGTGCTGGAGTGAGGGGTAGACCTGTAGTTCATCAAAGCGATCTCAAACGACCGCTGTTGCAGTAGCGTCTTTGCTACTTTCACTGCACTTTCAGCCGCTCCATTTGCTTGTGGGAAACCTGGGCTGCTGGTCATGTGGTTGAAGTCAAATTCCTGTGCAAAATGCCGGAATTCTGCACATTGGAATTGTGGTCCGTTATCACTCACTAGAGTGTCTGGAATCCCATGAGTAGCGAACAGCTGAGTCATTTTCTTGATAATGACTGCGGATGTTGTAGAATGGAGGGGCAGTACCTCCAGCCATCTTGAGTAGTAGTCCACGACTACCAGGTACTCTCTGCCCTGGTGAGTGCACAAATCTGCTCCCAATCGTTGCCATGGTCGTTCTGGTAATGGAGTTGGTCGTAGCGGCTCGTTTTTCTGTGACTGTCGCTTTTGTCGGCACTCTTTGCACGTGTCAATGAGGTTCTTTAGGTCTCTACTCAGTCCTGGCCACCAGACTGATGACTGAGCATTCTGGCGGCATTTGTGAAGACCTTGATGAGTCCCATGCAGTTTGTTCAGCACCTCTTCACGCTGACTTCTTGGAACTACAATTCTGCCATTGTAGACCAATAGTCCTCGGATAAGCGACAGTTCTCCCTGTGCTTGGTGAAACGCTTGAAGATTGGCTGACGGTTTCACTGGCCAACCTCTCAGGACGTACTCCATGACTTGTTGCAGTTCCGGGTCATGGACTGTTGCTGCACGAAGCTTTTCCAGGCGCTGTGGGGTAACAGGCCAACCCGACTCCACTGAATCAACATAAGCAGCCATTGTTTCAGCGGTTTCTTCATCCTCTGCTGTGTGCGGCACTGGGCTCCTGGACAGAGCGTCGGCGATGATGATCTGCTTGCCCGGCACATGAACAACTTGTGCCTTGAACCGCATCAGTCGGATCAGTAGTCTCTGGCACCTCACTGGGGCTTTGTCAATGTCTTTGTTCTTCATCAGCGGAACCAAGGGCTTATGGTCGGTTTCGAGCACAAAACTGTCCAGCCCAATCAGGTATTTGGCGAACTTCTCGCACGCCCATGTGGACGCTAGGCACTCTTTTTCTATCTGAGCGTATCGCTGTTCTGCATCAGTCAGAGTTCTGGATGCGTATGCTATGGGAACAAGCTTGTCTCCATGCCACTGTAACAGTGCTGCACCCAAGCCATAGCTACTGCTATCAGCGCTCACCACAGTCTTTCTCTCTGAGTTGTAGAATCCCAGGGCTTGTGATGACGACAGTTGTTTCTTTACAGCCGCAAATGCCTTCTGCTGAGCTGGACCCCAACTCCACGCAGTGTTCTTCTTCATGAGATCAGTGATGGGTTTCATAGCAGTAGCCATCCCAGGTACGAACCTACCCAAGTAGTTGAACATGCCGCAGATCGTTCTCAGTTCGGTGAGCGAGGTGGGCGTTGGCATTTCTGTGATCGCTCTCACTTTTTCTGGATCTGGCCGGACTCCATCAGCACTGATGATGTGACCAAAGTATTTCACCTCAGTCTTCTTGATGTGACACTTTTCTTTGTTGAGTCTGAGCCCACTCTGTTCTATTCTTTTCAGAACGGCATCCAATCGTTCGTCATGTTCTTCTTCCGTTCTTCCATAGACGATAGTATCGTCCATGATTGCATCACAGCCTTCCAAGCCTTCCAATGTCTCTTTCATCTTAGTCTGAAAACTCTCAGGCCCTAGTGAAATTCCCATCGGAACACGCTTGAAACAAAACCGGCCAAATGGAGTTATGAACGTGGTCAACAGCGAGCTTCCTTCAGACAGTGGAATCTGAAAGAAACCTGACGACGCATCAAGTGTTGTGAAGAACTTTGAGCCAGCCAGTTTCGGAGCAATGTCATCCAAGTTTGGTAGCATGCAGTGTGGTCTTTTGACTCCTTCATTCAGTCTCTTGAAATCAACACAAATCCTCACACTGCCGTTGGGTTTGACAACAGGTACCATAGGAGCACACCAGTCAGTGGCCTCCTTTACTTCTTGGATAATGCCTGCTTTTTCCATGCGTTGCAGTTCAGCTTTAACCTTTTTCTGCAAAGGAAAGGGAACTCGTCGCGCTGTCGTGACGCAGTAGGGATTGATTCCTGGTTTCATTTTGATGTCCACCGGATCCGTTTTCAAAAGTCCAGTTGCACCAAAAACATTCTCGTGTACTTCTTCTACACGTTTCACAAGGCCCATCTTCTCTGCGACATTTCTGCTCAACAGGTTGCTACCTGTACGATTTCTGACCACAATGACTCTGTACTTGAAAGTCTTGTTCTTTACAGTGCTCTTTGCAAAGAATTCTCCACGTGTGGTCAGTTTTCCTCCCGGTGATGTCAAATTTATTCTTGTTTGCTTCAGCCTCGGCTTGATGCTGAAATTGTCGAATGTCTTGTCATTGATGATCGTGATGTCAGCGCCCGTGTCGATTTTAAACCTGACGTCATTCCCTTTTATCTTCAGGGTAATGGTCCATGGCTGCGTGTTGTCTGTGATAACGCTGTCTAGTGTGAAGGTTTCTTCTCTCTCTTCTTCTGTTTGAATCTCATCTTCAGAGTTGTCTTCCTCTATCTCGCGTACACTGTGGCACATGCGCTCAAAGTGTCCCCTTTTGTTGCATTTTCTACATGATCTCTCTTTTGCTGGACACTGTCTCTCTTGTCCATGTTCATATCCACACCGTCCACATTTACGGGTGTCTTGGTTCTGCTGGCGATATGTCCCTCGGCCCCTACCCCTACGAGGATAGGCCTCTCGGTTTCTCAATCCACCTTCACCTCTCTGTCTGCCTCTACCTCTGGTCTCATCAACTGAAGCGGCGGCTGCGCCTCCTTCTTGCTGCTTCATTTGTAGTTTGATTTGCTCATGCTGTCTCGCAATTTCAAGTGCTTTCTCTAGATTGAGATCATGAATCAACTGCAGCTTCTCTTTCAGTTTGTAGTCATTCAATCCAACAACAAGTCTGTCCCGAACTTGATCTTCAGTATCTTTGTATTCACAGTGAGCAACGAGGGCACGAAGAGAACGATAGAATTCTTCTATTGTTTCTGACTCTTTCTGTCTTCTTTCTTGAAACTTTGTTCTCTCATAAATTATGTTCCTTTTCACCAAGAAGTAGGAGTCAAATTTACTCACGACTGTTTCGAAGTCTTTGTCATCTTCCTCGACTTCTCTGACGTCTTCTCCCTCTCCAACGGTCTTCTTGCCGAACTTCAGTATTTCAAATATCTTCTCAGATTCCTCTCCCATCACATAAAGCAACGTGTCTCTTTGGGTTTCTGGCTCTTCCTTTGACAGTTTACTTGCATTTCGGTAGCGACGAAACTGTTTGATCCAATGAGACCATTCTTCAGGCTTGAACGAGAAGTGTGGCGGCGGTTGAAGGTTCTGCATCTTGATAGTTCTTTTGAAGTTCCCGTCGATGAGTCAAATTTTTATCACTGTTGACCAAAACGGAATCCCACTTCTGACACCATGTTCAAGATAGACAAGTGGACGAACTGACGACTTTCACACATTAGGACATACCACTGTAGATTCCCATTTCAACATTTATTCTTCTGATAAATGCAAGTCACGTCCATGTTACAACATGCTGAGTCAAAGACTGAAAATGACGTAATTAGGAGGGACAATGAGGAACAGTCATGAAGGGGTTGTCTCTCTTAGATTACATTCCCAAACATGACTCACCAATTCTGTCGTAGTCCTTTCTCATTCTCATTGCTGCCAGCCCATATAACAATGGAAGGGCGATGCTTGAGTCGGCGAAGCTGAAAAGAAAAAATAGGGAAAGATCATGAGTGAACTTTATTGAAAAGTTTACATCATTTCTGTGATTAGGGTCCAGAACAAAACTCTTAATAGAACTGCAAATTTTAACTTTATTTAAAATATTCCCCATCAGGCTCAACAAGGAACTGAATAAAAACTGCTGCACTAATACTCCTACAAATCTTGAACATAATACACTAAAATGTGATACATATTTCATGTTGAGGAAAAGGACACCCTTGTTCTATGATCCATTTTCACTGGTCAACGGTAGGTGAGCATTCACTAGAGAGATTACAACTGTAATAAGAAATCAGCAGGACGAAAATCTAACAAACTCTTTTTTTTAAGCACTTAGGTCAATGACCCCTACTTCAGATGTTAAAGTTGGGATTTTCTCTTCACTTTGCAGTCTGCAAGGTCCATGCTTCACTCAACCTGTCTGTCCATCAACCTCTTGTCTGTCTGTCAGCTGATCATCTTCTCTGTCCACTGGGCAAATCACCCTGCCTATGCTATATTCCTCCACACAACTGCCAGTCTAATCATTCATTAAACCATATCTTCAATTCAACAGGAAGAGAACTCAACCTGACCTAAACTGATCAAGACTAACCACAAAGCTAACCAATGCATATAAGCTGAAAAGAACTTTTCCCAAGCCACCAGCCCACTGCAAAATATATTGATTTTTCACGTATTCCAACATCTGATAGCACATATTTAAAGATTTGTAACTCTACATAGATGAATGCATGCTTTTTGTTACAAAATGACAGAATTTGACAGAAGTCTTAGCAAGTTTCCTACCTGGTAGGTGACCTCCTCACTGACGGAGCTGAGGAAGTCTGGAGTGGCTGGGTACATGGCCACACTGAACATCAGGTCCTGCCAGATCATGATGCCGTACTTGTCTGCAAGGTCGTAGAAGTCCTCAGACTCGTACACCTGCAGGGAATAGCACCAATCAGTGCACTGGTGCAAGAAGCATGTACATTTCATACTTAAATAAAGGAACAGCAAGATCACTTGTGACAAGTCATACAAAACTATTACTCTGTACTATTAACGTGTGGAAGAACCAAAAACAGTGTCACATGCTAGGAGCTTGTTCATGCAATTCTTTCATGTGCATTTACACCAACTTGGTCATAAAGGCCCCAGACTCTGAAGTGGATGATTTGGTCAATGACACATGCAGTATCCCTTGAAACCCTCATCAACTACATCTTTTCATGAAAATAAGGTGAAAATATATGGAAAAAACAAACCTAAAAAGTAAACTGCAGTTAAAATTGTTGAAACAGTTACTATCTCTCCCATTTACTTTGACAAGAACCACTGTACAATTACAAAAGCAGTGAAACACAAAGGCACAGCAGCTCTATGCCAGACACATCACATACCCCTCCTCCCCAGACTCTCATGGAGTTGATGTGAACATCTGCTGCAGACTTGAAGAGATTCTCCAGTCTGGCCCTTGTGATGCGCTCCTGGAAACTGTCGGCTGGAATCCAGTTGGTCCCCTTGAAGAAGATGGGAACGTTGTTGATCTTGAAGTAGAACGTCTGGCCTGGAACATACCAAGCAGACCGAATAGTGTATGATGTTATCACATAAACACATATGTATGCACACACAAGCACACACACACACACACAAACACTCTTGTACACACACATACACACACACACACAGACACACACACGTGCACACACACTCACACACATACACACACACACACACACACTCACAACACACATACACACACACACACGCACATCTCCATACACAGGAATGTTTTTCAGCACACAAAAATAGATACTCTCCTACTCTACCTTGCTTGGGGTCACTGGTAACTTGGTCCTGCACCAGCTCCACGGTACGGAAGCCCACCCTGATTGTCTTGGAGGAGACGTCTCCTCCCACCCGACTGTGGAACTCGGCACGCAGAGCATAGAGGGTCTGGTTGCCATAGCCATTGGGCCACCAGGTCTCCACTCTCTGGCTCTGAAGCCCAGAGGAGACAGCTCTCACTTAGTAAGATGACAGAGTGTTCCTAATGAATGCATGGTGAACGTTACAAAGAGATACGTATCACTGTCACTACTAGTTAATAGTTCTGTGACTGAAGTAAATCAGAAAGCAATGGCTGCCTGGCTCATTCATCAAAAACAGAGTGGTGCTTCATATGAAATCAAGCTGTTGGACCACTGACACATGTCGGTATAATCAAGATTAATCATCTACAAAATTTAGGTAAAATTTTGTCAATGAGCTCTAAAGGCTGGTAAATCCAAGCTGTAGTTTTCTGATGTTCAGGAGTCTTTGAGTTTGAAGCCAATACTGAGATGATTTTCAAATCATGTATGCCATCTTTGGTGTCTACCTTTCCTCCAAATGTGTGTGTGGCAATACACTAACTTGACAACTGTTTTAATTAATGATCACCTATTTCGACCTTCCTTCAGTAACAGTATCTCAGACATTAGCAAATGAAATAAAAGCAAGCATCTGATACCCTAACAGCCTGGTGAAATACATTAGCTATCCAATGAACCAGTTATTTAGTTTTCAATAATGTTATATTGTAATTGATGTAATCAAATGCAAATAAAAAAATTCAAAACTCTGAAAATAATGACAATCATAAAAAGAATGTCAGCATGGAAATTACAGTTTTAAATCCACAATATATTTGAGCATTTAGTTGTTCAGTATTGAGCCGTTCATTCTACAAATCAACATTACACTCAGAATAGAACAACAATGTGGGGGGTTTTATTTGGAGGTATTTACAATCTCACAATACTGTAAGACAATGTGATCTTCATTGACAATTCAAAACAGGAAAAACCCTGCATACCTGGGGTATATTAATGGTGAAAGCCACATAGTTATTGTTGGCAGTCAGGGACACATTTTGCATCACTTTGATGTTGAGGTCATCAAGATAGGCAGTCAGTAGACCTTCCACAGGGCTGCTGCTCTGGGTGTCAAAGTAGGCCTCCACTTCTAGGCTCCAGCTGCCATCTGGAGCTGAAATTAATGTTCATTGATGACATAGCAATGCAACTTTTAATCACGAACTTTATTTTCATTGGTACATACCATGTGGTTTTCATCTTCTACCCCTAATGCAAACTGTGACACAAGAGATGATGAAATCTTCTTCTGGGGAGATCGAGTCTCAAAGGCCAACAGCTCCAGCCAGCCTTGTCTTGGGTCTTGAATTCCAATAATGACTCTTTTGTATCAATCTAAAGTGTTTGTTTGTCCGCTTTTCTTCATACTTTTCTTTTGTGGTACACACACATTAACTTGAGCAAGGCTTTCAATACATTCATCTGAAACTATGTTTGTGAAGCAACTCACCAATCACTAGCAAATTAGTTACACATTCCCCTGTTTCAATTACTGTTTTCAAGAGCAATATGAAATCTGTAATATCGGGTAAAAGCCCTTCGTTTTTTTTCTCTCTGGAAAATGTGCCTTTCAGAAAGATGGATGACATGATTAATAGCACTGTCATATGATCTGGAACCGAACAGTCAATGTGAAATCAACTGGCTGAGTTAAACATGTAGTCACTTTGTAAATGCCAAAGTAAGCAAGTGGGTTTCATGGAAGTAGGTCATAGCATGCTCTTTATGCGTATACAGTTTGACTATGGGTCCTGGGAGATAGTTAAACCAAATGTGTTGCTTTCCACTGTAACCTGAAATGCCTTTGTAGTGCTGGGATGGAGAAAATTGTCTGAAAATCTTAAAATAGGAAGAAAGAAAAAAGAAAAAAACACTGAAAGAAAATTAATTTCAAAAGGTTGAAAACATGCTGGAGTATCATAAATCAGATAAAACCCATTGAGGCACATCTTGCTCACTATCAAAAGATGTTGAAATTATGTTATATCTGATTTTATTGTTTGACAGGCTTCATCCATAGATATTTGATAATCATGTACTTGATTTGACAAACCCCAAATATTTTCTTCGGAGTGTTACATGACACTTAGCCCTACAACAGAAAATATTTCATTTTGCTTTTGTCCCTTCTGTTACTGCACTCACTAAACTTTTGCATCTTTACATTGCAGAAACTGGTCACAAGCAGCAATACAAAAGCTCTAGTGCCTTTGACATGACACTGCTACAGGCAGCCCAGTCATCCTCACCTTTCCTGGGGAGGGCGGTCAGCATATGCAACACGGCCGTGTCATAGCTCTGGATGGAGATGTTCTTCCTGGGACACGAAAGTTACAATATCAATACCAGACCATGGCCAAAGTAAGTACTCATGCAGGATCTGACTCAACATCTCAAAACTAATTGCCCATTTAGACAAACAGACTGAAAATTCACTTGCTTGAAAGCAAAATCCACTTTGCCCCAGAACAGTAATCACACAAGTCAAATAAATTTCAGTGTCTCTTACTTTAAAATGTAATGTGTTCAGCACTGACAATGCATACAATGTCATTATGAGGGTCAGGCAAACTAAACTGGCAGATCGGAGGCTGTCTGCACAGCTGTGTCATTGTACAGTCAACACAGATTTCAAGTTTTTGTGTGCTTCCATTCTAAAATATTCAGGAAAATCTGAATGCCCATTCAGGTAAGTCTATATTAACTTTTCCTAGGCTGAAGAGAACATTAAATTGCCCCAGACAGTCGGGCAATAGCTTGTGTTAGACTTGGTCTTGATTGCAATATAACAAATCAGCAAATCAAGATGCAAAACATACACTCAATAGAACCTCAAGTGCACTGAGGTTTATCACCACAGAAAACTAATATAGATCAAAGACATGCAAATCTGTGTTTCATCAGAAAAGAGCCTAGAATACACATCTATATGTAATAGACACAGGGAGAGAGGTTGCATACTCACATGACAGTGTGATTGATGTGAACTAAGTATTTCCAAAAAGAGGGTTAAAAAAATTGTCTTCGCCAATTGTTCTGTTTCAATGAAAGGAAAGTAACACATTTACAAAACAAACTGCAGTCAAACACACACACACACACAGATATATACATACACCTCCACACATATACACACATACAGCCACATATCACCTTCATCGGTACACGTAAACAGTTCCCTGTGATCTGTCACTAAGGTGTGTGTGTGTGTGTGTGTGTGTGTGTGTGTGTGTGCGCATGTGTGCATGCATGCGTGTGTGTGTGTGTGTGTGTGTGTGCGTGCGTGCGTGCGTGTGTGCGTGTGTGTGTGTGTGTGCGTGCGTGCGCGCATGTGTGTGTAAGTTGTGGTTAAGATAACATGGTCACATACAAAAATAGGTTCAGTAGATCAGCCTGAACTTTTTTCTCTCTCTCATTTTTGAAGAGGCCAGATTGAATATAAGCCAAACTTCTTTAATTAAAATGTTCTTTTTAAACTAAAATAGTGGAATACCTGAGTGCTCATTGGGTAGGTAAGATGAGACAACATGCTGTTCATTGTTTACCTTTAATTTCTTTTTTTTCCTTCATTTTTTTGCATTAAAAAAAAAAAATTAGAGTCCAAAATCAAAAAAGGTGGGTCAGGTTACCATAACCACAACAATTGTTGTTGTTGTTGTTGTTGGCCTAAAGAGACAACAATAGGACCATATAGTTGTAGCCATCAATCAGGATACGTCTACAATCAGGCAAGAACTGTATTAAAATCTGCAAACAACCTGCCAACACTGCACACAAAAGGGGAAATGATGTCGAGCAGTCTGGAGGCAAGAACCCACAACAACCAAGGGAGAGAACTCACCAGATGCCCTGTGTTGGAAAGGAAGGTCCCCAGTCCCAGCTGAAGGAGCACTGTTCCTTGCGGATCATGTTGACGTGGCACTCCCCGTGCTGCACAGGTGACGGGCAGTCTGGGGGAATATCATATGCCATGGTGCTGCTGATGCCAGCTGCTTCATTCACGGCAGACCGGAACTCCACCCTGATGGTGTTGTCCGTGTTAGCCTGCAAGAGAGGTAAGACAAGTTGCAGGTCATCTGCAAGACCAAGCAAGCAAGGCAAACAACAAACTGCTCCTGCTATTCAATAATCATGGCACTTCTCCACACTCAACAACACAACTGTAGGCTGAGCCATAGCTGGACTCTTATTCAATTAAAAAGTACTCCAGTAAAGGTGATATACATGTACTTTAGTTACTTCAACAAGCCTTCACCAGAGGTGGTTAAAAAATTTATATATAAAAAGAACTCAACTGTGGAATATTGATTCACTACAACATAAGACTACATGTACAACAATACTTTTTAAAATGTGATTGTTTGTTTCTTCATTTGTTTGTGTTTTAATTAATCATATTGACACATCATCTATTCCACAACTATGGTCAAGCTAGTGTTAAAAATAATGTAGAACACACTGTTGGAGCCACTCCATGGAACCCCTGGCTGTTGAAATTACATGTACTTACCTGAACAGCACTCTTGATATCAAACACGTGACGGAGAAACATGTTGGAGGCCTTGCCAACGACTTGGTCATTGACGTAGACAGTGGCAAAGGTGTCCAGGCCATCGCAGACCAACTGGACATACTTCCTTGTTGCTGCCTCCCTGCTCACTGCACAGATCAGAGAAACAAAGATATAAGACATCAGTGCTGTCCCAGACACATGCATTGACTGTTCCTCACATGATGTCATGGACTCAAGGCAGGGGATTCATAGAAAGGCAACATAGAAATATTTCCATAACTCTGTTGCAAATTTTCTAGTACTCGAACCATTCATTTACATCCAAAGGTGCTTAGTGCTCAAACCACTTGTTTACATCCAAAGGTGCTAAGTGCTCAAACCACACATTTACATCCAAAGGTGCTTAGTGCTCAAACCTCACATTTACATCCAAAGGTGCTTAGTGCTCAAACCATTCATTTACATCCAAAGGTGCTTAGTGCTCAAACCATTCATTTACATCCAAAGGTGCTTAGTGCTCAAACCGTACATTTACATCCAAAGGTGCTTAGTGCTCAAACCACACATTTACATCCAAAGGTGCTTAGTGCTCAAACCTCACATTTACATCCAAAGGTGCTTAGTGCTCAAACCATTCATTTACATCCAAAGGTGCTTAGTGCTCAAACCATACATTTACATCCAAAGGTGCTTAGTGCTCAAACCATTCATTTACATCCAAAGGTGCTTAGTGCTCAAACCATTCATTTACATCCAAAGGTGCTTAGTGCTCAAACCATACATTTACATCCAAAGGTGCTTAGTGCTCAAACCTCACATTTACATCCAAAGGTGCTTAGTGCTCAAACCTCACATTTACATCCAAAGGTGCTTAGTGCTCAAACCATTCATTTACATCCAAAGGTGCTTAGTGCTCAAACCATTCATTTACATCCAAAGGTGCTTAGTGCTCAAACCATTCATTTACATCCAAAGGTGCTTAGTGCTCAAACCGTACATTTACATCCAAAGGTGCTTAGTGCTCAAACCTCACATTTACAACCAAAGGTGCTTAGTGCTCAAACCATACATTTACATCCAAAGGTGGTTAGTGCTAAAACCATACATTTACATCCAAAGGTTCTTAGTGCTCAAACCACTTGTTTACATCCAAAGGTGCTTAGTGCTCAAACCTCACATTTACATCCAAGGGTGCTTAGTGCTCAAATCACACATTTACATCCAAAGGTGCTTAGTGCTCAAACCATACATTTACATCCAAGTATCAGGACACAATCAGATGATTCAGATCCAACCATAGTTAACATTCCACATTTCTCAGCAGCAATCCTCGAAAGTAAACAAAAATCACTTGTCAAGTACAAATTGGCCTTTAACTGGGGTGGTGGTGGGTGGAGTGGTGTGGTGGGAAGAAAGGTACAAATGGCTATGAGAGGACCACCAAGCAGGAAGATGGACTTTGAGGCAACCAACTCACACATGAAGTTCCGCGAGTAGGTCCAGTTTGAGCGTCCGATCCAACGGTAGTTATCATCGTTGTCTTGGTAGTAGGGGTCCTGGATGACGTTGTGGCTGAGCAGAGCTGTGTACATGGAGCCTGGCACCTGGCCTGACACGTTCAGGCCTGCAGAGAGAGATTGAGAAGGAGACATCACTCTCCATCAAGCATGGCTGTCAAGGAGGGTTGCAGTATGGAAAATGCAAGCACAGCACAGCGCAAGGCTAAACAGAGAATGTTTAACCAACAAACAGACAGTGAAAAACAAGGGGGAAAGGAAAACATACATATCCACACACACACACATCTACACACACACACACACACACACACACACACACACACACACACACACACACACACACACACACACACACACACACACACCATACTTACACTTATTCACTGAAACTATGCACATGCTTCCACATGACTTGCACAAACATTACATTCAGCATACAATAACAACAAATTTACTCATTAAAACCTGTGTACATATGACATTTTCATAAGAGATAATTTTTTTTAAGCTTAATATTTCTTGAAATTCCAATTGAACCTGCATATTTGTTTTTAAAAATTGCTTACATTTCACACCGTTTTTTCACTTCACTTCATCTCACTATTAAAGAATAAGCCAATTTGTCAGTAAACAAGTGTTCATTGCAAAGACTGTCAATATTGCAAAATAAGTGGACACAGCTTCAACAGATGTCTGTTTCAAAACTAACCCCATCCTATAAACAGGCCACTTTCAATGTAATCTAAGAAATATGATTAGCAGTATCAAGACTCACCTCTCTCCTTGTTGAGGACATCCCATGTGCCAGTCAGGTCTGTGACGTAGACAGACACACAGGCAGGCAGCCACAGCGCCAGCCACACAGCTTGATGCAAGTCTCCGATGGAAGGCATACTGCACTGGCGCCAGTCACCTCAAAACTGCAAAGGAATTAATGAAGACATTTTCACTCACAATACTTGTTGACTCATTTTCCAAACAGTGAGGCAGAGCACATCATGGAAATCACAACACAAATGTAAACAGCGACCACAAACATATCTTAAACCAGCTTCTCACCTATTTAGAACATTTATCAGACTGTCACATCAAGTTTCAGCAGAGAACTAGTCAGGCAGCATGAGAACCAAAATCTGCCAACTCAACCAGTTTGGAGATTTGCTGCGGCCTGACCGTCTGTTAATCTCAAAGCTTTATCAAAGATAAACCAAAACAATGAAGGCCTCCTTCCAACAGCCAATGTCTGCGAGGCACAGAGGTCATGTGACAGAAGGAGATATACAAGTATAAATGTACTACATTCAATGCCTATGTTCCCAGGGTCAGGCGAGGTCACATGAAGTATGAATGAAGCCATCGGCTGTAAATACTGAAATCAGTAAACATAACAACGAAAAATGAGAAGACGGAACCATTGGAAGTGAAACAAGCACAAGATTTTAGTGTATCAACTTCTGACTAACATGAATATTCCCCTCTACATCTCAGTTTTCAGATTAAATAAGATTCACAATTTTCATTACAACTGCACGATGTGAAGTGCAAAGCAAATAAAAGTGCATTAAACATCCACATGTAATCCTTTCTTCCTTGACCTGCAGTGTCCATCCTCACTCAGCAATAGGGAGAGGATTGAGAGGATAAGTATATGTGTGTGTGTGTGTGTGTGTGTGT
>JAWQFJ010016671.1:0-35000 GCA_034096865.1 Theodoxus fluviatilis | reverse complement strand
ACCGGACGTGCTTTCAAGAAGAAGATTGCGCGAGCTTGCTCTTGCTGGCTTGTGTGGCGAGCGTGTGGCAGCTTGTGGGTGTCAATCTCCTCACAAAGTCCCTCCCCTCTTGTATGAACGGACCCACGGTTGAACCTGTGTGTGGCCTCTACATGTATCTCAACAAATCATAATAAAGCACTTTTCCCGTCATAGTCGTGGCAGCTTCGTTTGAGAGACCGCTGACAGCAATTATATTCCTCGGATATCTCCACCCATGTTTGCCGTCTTGGCAGAGTTGTCCTCATCTGCCCTTAGAATGCTCTCCCATGCCAAATTCGTTCACAAATCCCTTGAAAATTGAAAGTATATCATCTCCTTGGCGGTGATTCCAAATCTGGAATGCATGCACTCGCCCTTGAAGCAGATTCACAGGGTATCTATGCTTGGAGATAACCCATTGTGAGGAGAACAGTTCATGATCTTCATCCCTAGCCACATGTATGGGAATGCAGAAGCTTTTCCTCCATAGAGTGAAAGCAAACAATCTTTTTTGAGACCAGTCACAACAGAGACAACATTAGACAACCTTCCCCCCCATCACATGCGGCTCAGGCCGTGACTAGTGCTCTCAGCACAGACCGGACCTGCGGCTCAGGCCGTGATCACCGCAGTAAGGGTTAATTCATGTGTAGATAAGTCCATATCCATCCTCAGTGACCCGCTTATTAGGTGACTGAGAAATTTGATTGAGACAAATGCACGCAGCACAGGTTGTAAGTTTTGTGATGTTTCATCATGGTAGGTAGTAATAGATGCATAAGAAATGGCTGTTCATACTGTGCGATGTTTTCTTATCATCGCTGCCACCATGTGCGATGTTTTCTTATCATCGTATCACAGGCAAAGACAAATACGGTATCAACTGTTTTTCGGTGTTCTTTATTCCGCCATCAGATCCACAGTGACGTCATCAATTCATGACCTCATCAATAGACATCGTCACATTGTATGCAAGTCATACCACATCTCCCTCTTTTAGCTTTTTAAATTGGAGTCCGATGAATGTTATTGTTATACAGAAGGGATTGGATACTAAATTTTATCTCTCTTGAAACAACAAACAAATCATTCCCTGTAGCGCTCTGGTTTTCGCACTATCCCAGATAACAAGCATACGTTGGCCCAACGTTCGCTACAGTTGGCAAAAGGTTGGCAAGTCGCAGTTGGCAAAGAAACGTTGGCATCACGTTGGCCCAACGTTCGCAACGTCAACCGTTGGTTTACACGTTGGCTGTACTATAGGGCCGCTATTGCGGGATTTTATGTGAAAATTTCTTAAGGCCATTTTGATTCTTTTGTCTTGAAACGCATAAAAAAACCATAAAATATATGTTACCTTTTTTTGAAAAAACTTAGAAATTTTTTCTGAAAAAAAAAACACGAAAAAGTTTCTAAGTTAAAAAAAAAGTAACACGAATTTTATGGTTTTTTAGGCGTTTTAGGACACAAGAATAAGAATGGCCTTAAGAACTCTTGACCCAAAAATCCCGCCGCCCCCCCCCCCCCCCCCCCCTCCCCCCCCTCCCCCCCCCCTCCCCCGCAATAGAGACAAAGATCCTATATATATAGGGTCTTTGATAATGATAGAGATCGAGCCGACATCTGCTCAATTACATACATACATAAAATAAATTTAAGTGCATCTTAAAAACAAATATTTATTCAAACAAAGTATAATACAACATGATCGAGCTTTGAAACGTGCTTGCGGGAATTTCCCCACATTAATCTTTTGCTGCTGACCATTTGCTGCGATCCTGCCATATGCTTGATAGCGCGAAGATTCGAAAATTAACGTCAATTCGCAGCGTTGCTGAGGTAAGAAAACCAGTTTGATACGGATGAATAATATGTAATAGTGCAGCGTTTTAGATGGAGAATCGCATTAGAGTTTTCTTGGAGTTGCCGCGCATGCGTAAGCGTATGTTCGTTTGTGTGCTTTAGTATACGCGTAAAAATTATGCGAGCGATCCTGCGCGATTTGTGTGTGTGTGTGTGTGTGTGTGTGTGTGTGTGTGTGTGTGTGTGTGTGTGTGTGTGTGTGTGTGTGTGTGTGTGTAAGCGTGCGCATGCTAGTATATGTGTGGATGCGTGCACATGCGCGTGCTTGCGTACATGGGAATGTTCATGTTTTCGCGCGAATGACAGTGATTTTTAGTCGGATTATTTGTCGTCATTGTAGTTGTTTTCTCTCGAGAATTGATATAGGCTTTTCTTTGAAGGAAGGGACAACGGAGTACCCAGTATGAGTATTCTTAAGTGATCCTTGACAGTAAACTTTAAAATGTTATTCCGACAGACTGCCCGGGGCCTCTTGTAGTATTGATGTGACATTTTTATGAAATGTTAGAATGCCTCAGTTATCTCAGTGAATGGAAAAAAATGTTGTCCAAAGCTGTATAATTCATATTTGATTTTGTGAACGTGATCAGTTACATCCTAAATCCAGTTTCGAGGTTTACTGTTCACCAGTGAGACGATTGCCATCAAAAACTGTGATTAACTGTGACTACAGCTTTTGATGTTGCCATTGAAAACATTACTTGTATATATCTATATGTAGCAAATAGCAATGCTACATTAAGATTAATTCAGTTTGTGTGTGTGTGTGTGTGTGTGTGTGTGTGTGTGTGTGTGTGTGTGTGTGTGTGTGTGTGTGTGTGTGTGTGAGTGAGATTAAATATTTGGTGACATATAATATGCAAAACAATTTCTGATTCTGTATTATTTGGTGAATTGCTCTAATTGATTGTTATGATGAGATGGATATTTTGGTTTTGTGGTCAAGTTTGGATTTATATTCTGCATTTGTTTCAAAATTATGTTTAAAGGCCATATTAACACTTTTTAAAAATTATTTTGTATCCTGTAATTTGTTGCAGAGTACCAAGACAATATTTGTCTGACTGTGAAAGTGACTGAGTATGGATGCACAGCATGGAAGTGCAGGCGAACACCTGCAAACCAAAAGGTTTGTACAGTCTTTTGAGGATACTTGAAAGACCATGCATTTTCATACCTTCATTTGAGGTGCATGAAAATCCTTGCAAATCAGCAGTTTGACTGCACTCGCCTTTTAAAGGTTCTGGAATTTAAAAAAATCTTACCTTTGATTTCGCCTAGAATTAATTTCCCTTTTAAATGGATTCACACATAAATAATTTAGTTGTTTAATAATGTAAAAAAAAAAGAGATTTTTGTCTGCTTGAGAACAGTTGGTACTGACTTGAAAAGTGCTTGAAAAGTTTTTACATTTTCCACCAGGAACCTGTAGGATCAGCATCCCTTTCCCTTCCTCCACCCCCACCAGTACCATCACTGCCATTGACACCCTCAACAGCATCATCTGGTGACACAGCTGCAGAACTTACATGTAAGTATCTAAATCTATCAAATTCAATTCAGCCCAGACATCCCAGCCATCCCAGCCATATACATGTGTATAAAGTGCTGATATAAAGCAATTGTTTAGATTTCACACACAAAAAAGAAAAGTTCTAAAATCTTGCCTACACAGGTCTGAAACTCATAAAGCAAAGAGTATGTAATTTAACAGTAATGGTTTGATGATTACACATTCTTATTTTTGCCTTACACTTTTTACAGTTTTAAGAAAGCTGGTGGTGAGCATGAGCCAGTGCTTGAGACTTGAAAATACTAGAGATGAAAAATATTTATATTTTGCAAATGATATTTCTTTACTGCCATGACAGAATGTCTTAGAAGATGCAGGTGGACCAGTTTGCACTTCATAGAAGGCTGAGGTTAAGGCTCTGAATGGTCCAAGCATAAATCTTTACCATAAAATCACAGAAATGTATGTAGCAGTTGTGTGGATGTAGAACATGAATCTAAAATAACCATTGTTGTTTTTCAGTGGCAGCCAGGGCCAACAAACATGTGGAGGTGAAGGAGGAAGAGGTGGAACGGGCAGCCAAAAACCAGCTGAAACTCGCCAAGGATCATGAGGGGGGCCGCAAAGAACGGGCCAACAAGAAACAAGCCAGTCTTGATGAATCTGATGCCATCCCTCATCTTGAGTCTCCGTGATCTTTTGATTGATTGAATTTTTTTTTTTTGATAGGCCAGAGGCCCTTTCAAAGGAGAGTGACATTTTCCATTGACAGTGCTTCTTCTCTTCGTCTTAATATGCTTCGCAACAGTGAGGCTACACCTTTTATTATGTGTGCATCTGTTGATGACACTAAACAAGCAAAAGTGTGTCTATCTGGGGGGTTGGTGTGATTTCCTAAATATTTTTTTCTCAAATCTTCATATACTGGACATTGCAACAGCACGTGTATTTCATCCTCTTCCTCTTCTCCACAGCATGGACATGTACAGTCACGAATATCATTGAATCTGTAGAGGCTGTAGAGTAGAGGCTGAGGGGCTGACCATGTACTCATGCAAGAGGGGAGAGCACTGGGGGGTGGGCTGGCTGGCAGGATGTTATATTGGCTGCAACCTTGTGTCGTTAGCTTTGGTTTAAACGTCTGCGACGGGCCAAAGCAAAAAGACAAAAATTATTTACAGGAACTTCCCAACCCTTCAAACTTGTTTTATATATCTAAAGGAAATATACAGAGAGGAGGCAGAGAACAGAGAGACGGAGGGAGAGAGCAGTGGTGAAGGTCGGTTGAGTAGTGGTTTTTTTTACTGTGTCGAGGGCTGACCTACGTATGTTAGAGTTTTTATACAGTGAAAAGGCTGACTAAAGTTTTACTTGTGGTTTTCATTTCCCCATTGGGGTTTGATTATTTGAAGAGTGGATGTGATTTTTGACTCACATGCGAAGCAAAAGTGAGTCTATGTACTCACCCGTGTCGTCCGTCCGTCCGTCCGGGCGTAAAAAACTTAACCGTTGGATTTTTCTCAGAGACTATTAAGTCTATCAACACCCAATTTGGCATGATGGTGTATGATGACAAGGCCTCAAAAAACATACATAGTGACTTGACCTTGCGTCAAGGTCGCAGGAGCCATAAATGTTGTCTAAAAAACAGCCATTTTTCACATTTTCCCAATTTTCTCTGAAGTTTTTGAGATTGGATACCTCACCTATACATGGTATATAGGGCAAAGTAAGCCCTATTTTTTATACCAGTTTGGTTGACCTTGCTTCAAGGTCAAGGTCACAGGAGCTCTTCAAAGTTGGATTGTATACATATTTTGAAGTGACCTTGACCTTGAACTATGGAAGATAACTGTTTCAAACTTAATGATTATGTGGGGCACATGTTATACTTTCATCATAAGACACATTTGGTCACATATCATCAAGGTCAAGATCACTTTGACCCTAATGAAATGTGACCAAAATGGGGTAGTGAACCACTAAAAGTGACCATATCTCATGGTAGAAAGTGCCAATAAGCACCATTGTGCTTCCTATGTCTTGAATTAACAGCTTTGTGTTGCATGACCTTGGATGACCTTGACCTTGGGTCAAGGCCACATGTATTTTGGTAGGAAAAATGTGTAAAGCATTCCTTAGTTTAGTGTATGATGTCATTGCTAGGTGTAGTTGATTGGCCTTGACCTTGAAGGTCACCTGAAGGTCAAGGTCATGTAAAGGTCAAGGTCAAGCATGTGAGTCGTATGGGCTTTGCCCTTCTTGTTATAAGATTGGGTTTTAGGAAAGAGGTGTATAAGGGCCCATATGTAATGTAACCACTTTTTTTTCCTTTTCTACTTCTGTTACAGGAATGTATATGTTAATCTAAAATACTTGTATTTTACCTGGGACCTGTTTTATCTCATTTTTGACTCATATGCGAAGCAAAAGTGAGTCTATGTACTCACCCGTTTCATCCGTCCGGGCATCCGGGCATCCATTTAAAACTTTAACGTTGGATTTTTCTTGGAGACTATTAAGTTTATCAACACCCAATTTGGCATGATGGTGTATGATGACAAGGCGTCAAAAAACATACACAGTGACTTGACCTTGCTTCAAGGTCAAGGTCGCAGGGGCCATAATGTTGTCTAAAAACAGCCATTTTTCACATTTTCTCAATTTTCTCTAAAGTTTTTTAGATTGGATACCTCACCTGTGTATGGTATATAGGGCAAAGTAATCCCTATCTTTTGACACCAGTTTGGTTGACCTTGCTTCAAGGTCATAGGAGCTCTTCAAAGTTGGATTGTATACATATTTTGAAGTGACCTTGACCCTGAACTATGGAAGATAACTGTTTCAAACTTAATAATTATGTGGGGCACATGTTATACTTTATTCATGAGACACATTTGGCCACATATCATCAAGGTCAAGGTCATTTTGACCCTTATGAAATGTGACCAGAATGGGGTAGTGAACCACTAAAAGTGACCATATCTAGCAGTCTCCACAAACACCTTAAACTTTCTACAAAGGAGATGAGAGAGGAATGAGTGACTGACTAGAATTTGATGACTGAATGTAAATTAGCTTATTTACATGTTTTTGCTGAATTGACGGTGGCTCTGCAAAGATCAGAACTGATGCAGGATTCACATTTTTTGACTCACATGCGAAGCAAAAGTGAGTCTATGTACTGAGCCGTGTCGTCCGTCCGTCCGGGCGGGCGTCCGTCCGTAAAAAACTTAAACGTTGGATTTTTCTCGGAGACTATTAAGTCTATCAACACCAAATGTGGCATGATGGTGTATGATGACAAGGCCTCAAAAAACATACATAGTGACTTGACCTTGCTTCAAGGTCAAGGTCACAGGAGCCATAAATGTGGTCTCAAAAACAGTCATTTTTCACATTTTCCCAATTTTCTCCCACGTTATTGAGAATGGCGACCTTAGCTACAAGTGGTATATAGGTCAAAGCAAGCCCTATCTTTTGATACCAGTTTGGTTGACCTTGCTTCAAGGTCAAGGTCACAGGAGCTCTTCAAAGTTGGATTGTATACATATTTTGAAGTGACCTTGACCCTGAACTATGGAAGATAACTGTTTCAAACTTAATAATTATGTGGGGCACATGTTATACTTTCATCATGAGACACATTTGGTCACATATCATCAAGGTCAAGGTCACTTTGACCCTTATGAAATGTGACCAAAATGGGGTAGTGAACCACTAAAAGTGACTATATCTCATGGTAGAAAGTGCCAATAAGCACCATTGTGCTTCCTATGTCTTGAATTAACAGCTTTGTGTTGCATGACCTTGGATGACCTTGACCTTGGGTCAAGGTCACGTGTATTTTGGTAGGAAAAATGTGTAGAGCATTTCTTTGTGTATGATGTCATTGGTAGGTTTAGTTGTTTGACCTTGACCTTGAAGGTCACCTGAAGGTCAAGGTCATATAAAGGTCAAGGTCAAGCATGTGAGTCGTATGGGCATTGCCCTTCTTGTTCTTACCTACATGTAAACTTTAGCACTTAGATGAATTTTTTTCAAATGTAATAATTTGTGTTACTCCAGTTCAACGTCCATTAATTAAACGTGTAACAAATGTCAAAACCCTTTTTGTTGTGATTTTGCTTTGTTCATCTGCTGCCTCTCTATGCATACACTTGCATGCTAGCTAAAAATGATATGAAAAGATGCATGCTTGCCAAAGTTGCCATACAAAAGGGCAGGAAATATTGGCCCATCACGTGGGCCCAAGCGTTGCCACATCACGTTGGCACATTACGTTGGCTCAACGTTGGCCCATCACGTTGGCTCAGCGTTGGCGCAACGTTGGCTTAACGTTGGCTTAACGTTGGCTCATCACGTTGGCCCAACGTAATTCCATGGGTGCAACTTTACGTTGGGCCAACGTTGTCTCGCCAACGTTGGCCAACGGTAGGTGCATACGTTGGTACTACGTTGGCCCAACGTTTGCTTGCTATCTGGGGTATAAATCTGGGACTTCTTTAAGCGTATCTATATCTACATGTATGAATTACCGTAAGGGAAGAAGACAAACAAGGTAACTAGAGTTGTTCCATATTTTCGTGGCGTCACCAGCACTTCAAAGTTTGAATCTGTTATTATGAACTTATCGCCGTTGACTTATCAGTTACACGTACTGGCCCGTATTCACAACGGCGATTTATCGGCGATTTATTTTAACTCCGATTTATCTCTAAACTCAGACGATTCCAACTGCCTGTTTCGCTCTCCCTTGGCTGGAAACCAGTATATATAGCAAAGCGCAACCTAGGATCCTCTGACGAGCGTACCTTATCTAACCGATCAGGATAACGCGGGGCTAGGGGATAAATCGAGTGTTAAAAAGATAAATCGCCGTTGTGAATACGGGCCACTGTCTCCTAACCGGGAAAAGTGATGTCATCCTGTGTTGTGTGAAGAAATGTAATGTTATGTTATGCTATGCTATGCTATGCTATGCTATGCTATGCTAGGCTATGCTATGCTATGCTATGCTATGCTATGCTATGCTATGCTATGCTATGCTATGCTATGCTATGCTAGGCTAGGCTATGCTATGCTAGGCTAGGCTAGGCTAGGCTAGGCTATGTTATATAACGTTACATTACGTTATGTTACTTTACGTTACATTATGTTAATGTTATATTGTTGTTCTGTGGTGTTGATTTGCGTTGCCTTGCGTTGAGTTGTACCAAAGTATGTCATCCAGAGTCAAATTGAGTTATACTTTGTTACGTTATGCCATGTTAGGTTGTGTCGTGTTATATTTTATTGAGTAGTGCCATGTGGTATGGTGGTGTGGTGAACGTGGTGTAATGCGATATGATGTGATGTGGTGCGGTGTGGTGTGGATTGGTGTGATATGGTGTGATGCGGTGTGAAGTGGTGCGATGTGTGATGCGGTGTGATGCGGCGTGATGTGTGGATTGGTGTGATGCGGTGTGATGTGGTGTCACGTATGATGCGGTGTGATATGGTGCAATGCGGTGTGATGCGGCGTGATGTGTGGATTGGTGTGATATGGTGTGATGCAGTGTGATGTGGTGTCACGTATGATGCGGTGTGATATGGTGCAATGCGGGGTGAAGTGGTGTAATGTGTGGTGCAATGTGATACGGTGTGATGCGTGGTGTGGTGTGATGTGACGTGATGCGGTGTGGTGTGGTTTGGTGTGGTGTGGTGTGATGCGTGGTGTGGTGTGATGCTGTGTGGTATGATGTGATGCGGTGTGGTGTGGTTTGGTGTGGTGTGATGCGGTGTGGTGTGGTTTGGTGTGGTGTGATGCGGTGTGGTGTGGTGTGATGTGGTGTGATGCGGTGTGGTGTGATGTGGTGTGGTGATTTGGTGTGGTGTGATGTGGTGTGGTGTGATGTGGTGTGATGCGGTGTGGTGTAGTTTGGTGTGGTGTGATGTGGTGTGGTGTGATGTGGTGTGATGCGGTGTGGTTGGTGTGGTGTGGTGTGATGCGGTGTGGTGTGTGTGGTGTGATGTGGTGTGGTTTGGTGTGGTGTGATGTGGTGTGGTGTGATGTGGTGTGATGTGATGTGGTGAGATGCGGTGTGGTGTGGTGTGGTGTGATGTGGTGTGGTGTGATGTGGTGTGATGTGGTGTGGTGCGGTGCGGTGCGGTGTGATGTGGTGTGATGTGGTGTGGTGTGATGACGTGTGGTGTGATGCGGTGTGGTGTGGTGTGGTGTGGTGTGGTGTGGTGTGATGCGGTGTGATGCGGTGTGGTGTGATGTGGTGTGATGTGGTGTGATGCGGTGTGATGCAGTGTGGTGTGATGTTGTGTGATGCGGTGTGATGTGATGTGATGTGATGCGGTTTGGTGTAGTGTGGTGTGATGTGGTGTGATGCGGTGGTGGTGGTGTGGTGTGATGTGGAGTGATGCGTTGTGGTGGTGGTGTGATGTAGTGTGATGTGGTGTGATGGTGTAGTGTGGTGTGATGCGGTGTGGTGTTGGTGTGGTGTGATGTGGTGTGATGCGTTGTGGTTGTGGTGTGGTGTGGTGTGATGCGGTGTGATGCGGTGTGGTGTGGTGTGGTGCGGTGTGATGCGGTGTGATGCGTGGTGTGGTGTGATGCGTGGTATGGTGTGATGCGGTGGGATGCGTGGTGTGGTGCGGTGTGGTGCGGTGTGGTGTGGTGTGATGTGTGGTGCGGTGTGTGTGGATTGGTGTGGTGTGGTGTGATGTGATGAGGTGTGGTGTGATGCAGTGTGGTGTGGTGTGATGTAGTGTGGTGTGGTGTGATGTGGTGGTGTGTGATGTTGTGGTGTGGTGTGATGTGTGGTGCTGTGTGGTGTGGTGTAGTGTGGTGTGGTGTGATGTATGCGGTGTGAAGTGATGTGATGCGGTGTGGTGTGGTGTGATGTAGTGTGGTGTGGCGTGATATGGTGCGATGCGGTGTGATGTGATGTGATGCGGTGATGTGTGGTGCGGTGCGGTGTGGTGCGGTGCGGTGTGGTGTGGTGCAGTTTGATGTGGTTCGGTGCAGTGCGGTGTGATGTGGTGCAGTGTGGTGTGGTTCGGTGTGGTGCAGTGTGATGTGGTGCAGTGCAGTGTGGTGTGGTGTGGTGTGATGTGATGAGGTTCGGTGCAGTGCGGTGTGGTGTGGTGTGGTGTGATGTGATCTGGTTCGGTGCAGTGCGGTGTGGTGCGGTGTAGTGTGGTGCGGTGTGATGTGGTTCGGTGCAGTGCGGTGTGATGTGGTGCAGTGTGATGTGATGCAGTGTGGTGTGGTTCGGTGCGGTGCTTAGTGATGTGGTGCAGTGCAGTGCGGTGTGGTGCGGTGTAGTGCGGTGTGGTGCTTTGCAGTGTGGTGTGGTTCGGTGTGATGCGGTGTGGTGTGGTTCGGTGTGGTGTGGTGCGGTGCGGTGTGGTGTGGTGCAGTGGGGTGTGGTTCGGTGCGTTGCGGTGTGATGTGTTGCAGTGCATGCGGTGCGGTTGGTGTGATGTGGTGTGGTGTGGTGCGGTGCGGTGTGGTGTGTTGCTGTGCAGTGTGGTGTGGTGTGGTGGGATGCGGTGTGGTGCAGTGCTGTGTGGTGTGGTGTGGTGTGTTGCGGTGTTGTGTGGTGTTGTGAGGTGTGGTACGGTGCGGTGCGGTGCGGTGTTGTGTGATGTGGTGAGGTGTGATACGTGCGGTGCGGTGCGGTGTGATGCACTGTGGTGTGGTGTGGTGAGGTGTGGTGCGGTGCAGTGCAGTGCGGTGTGGTGCGGTGTGGTGTGATGCGGTGCGGTGCGGTGCGGCGTGGTGTGGTGTGGGTCGGTGTGGTGTGGTGTGGTGTGGTGTGGTGTGGTGTGGTGTGGTGTGGTGTGGTGTGGTGTGGTGCGGTGTGGTGTGGTGTGGTGCGGTGCGGTGCGGTGTGGTGTGGTGTGGTGTGGTGTGCGGTGTGGTGTGGTGCGGTGTGGTGTGGTGTGTGGTGTGGTGGTGTGTGGTGTGGTGCGTGGTGGCTGTGGTGTGGTGTGGTGCGTGGTGGGGTGGTGGTGTGGTGCGTGTGGTGTGGTGTGGTGGTGGCGTGGTGTGTGGTGTGGTGCGGTGCGTGTGGTGTGGTGGTGGTGTGGTGTGGTGCGATGTGGTGTGGTGTGGTGTGGTGTGGTGGGGTGTGGTGCGGTGCGGTGTGGTGTGGTTCGGTGCGGTGTGGTGCGGTGTAGTGCGGTGTGGTGTGGTGCGGTGTAGTGTGGTGTGTTTCGGTGTGGTGTTGTGCGGTGTGGTGTGGTTCGGTGCGATGTGGTGTGGTGTGGTGCAGTGCGGTGTGGTGCGTTGTAGTGCGGTGTGGTGTGGTGCGGTGCGGTGTAATGTGGTGTGGGTTGGTGTGGTGCGTTGTGGTGTGGTGCGTTGTGGTGTGGTGCGGTGTGGAGTTGTGCGGTGCGGTGTGGTGAGGTGCAGTGCAGTGCGGTGAGGTGCGGTGCGGTGTTCTGTGGTGCGGTGTGGTGTAGTGCGGTGTGGTGTGGAGCGGTGTGGTGTGGGTCAGTGTGGTGCGGTGTGGTGTGGGTCGGTGTGGTGCGGTGCGGTGCGGTGTGGTGTGATGCGGTGCGGTGCGGTGTGGTGCGGTGTGGTGTGGTGCGCGGTGTGGTGCTGTGCGGTGTGGTGAGGTGTGGTGCGGTGCGGTGCTGTGTGGTGTGGTGCGGTGTGGTGTGGTGTAGTGTGGTGTGACGTGGTGTGGTGTGATGTGGTGTTGTGTGGTGCGGTGTGGTGCGGTGTGGTGCGGTGTGGTGCGGTGTGGTGCGGTGTGGTGCGGTGCGGTGTGGTGCGGTGCGGTGTGCGCGGTGCGGTGCGGTGTGGTGTGGTGCGGTGTGGTGCGGTGTGGTGTTGCGCAGTGCGGTGCGGTGTGGTGTGGGTCGGTGTGGTGCGGTGTTGGCGGTGCGGTGTGGTGTGGTGTGTGCGGTGTGGTGGGTGCGGCGCGGTGCGGTGCGGTGTGGTGCGGTGTGGTGTGGTGCGGTGTGGTGCGGTGTGGTGCGGTATTGTGCGGTGTGGTGCGGTGTGGTGCGGTGCGGTGCGGTGTGGTGCGGTATTGTGCTGTGTGGTGCGGTGTGGCGCGGTATTGTGCTGTGTGGTGCGGTGTGGCGCGGTGCGGTGTGGTGCGGTGCGGTGCGGTGTGGTGCGGTGTGGTGTGGTATGGTGCGGTGTGGTGCGGTGCAATGCAGTGTGGTGCGTTTCGGTGCGGTGCGGTGCGGTGTGGTGCGGAGCGGTGCGGTGTGGTGTGGTGTATTGCGATGTGGTGCGGTGCAGTGCAGTGTGGTGCGTTGTGGTGCAGTGCGGTGTGGTGTGGTGCGGTGCGGTGCGGTGCGGTGTGGTGCGGTGCGGTGCGGTGTGGTGCGGTGCGGTGCAGTGCAGTGTGGTGTGGTAAGGTGCGGTGTGGTGTGGTGTGGTGTGATGTGGTGCGGTGCAGTGCAGTGTGGTGTGGTGTGGTGCGGTGTGGTGTGGTGTGGTGTGGTGCGGTGCAGTGCAGTGTGGTGCGGTGCAGTGCAGTGCGGTGTGGTGCGGTGCGGTGCAGTGCAGTGTGGTGTGGTGTGGTGCGGTGTGGTGTGGTGTGGTGTGGTGTGGTGCGGTGCAGTGCAGTGTGGTGCGGTGCAGTGCAGTGCGGTGTGGTGCGGTGCGGTGCAGTGCAGTGTGGTGCGGTGCAGTGCAGTGCAGTGTGGTGCGGTGCGGTGCGGTGCGGTGTGGTGTGGTGTGGTGCGGTGTGGTGCGGTGTGGTGTGGTGTGGTGTGGTGCGGTGCAGTGCAGTGTGGTGTGGTGAGGTGCGGTGCAGTGCAGTGTGGTGCGGTGTGGTGTGGTGTGGTGCGGTGTGGTGTGGTGTGGTGTGGTGCGGTGCAGTGCAGTGTGGTGCAGTGTGGTGTGGTGTGGTGCGGTGTGGTGTGGTGTGGTGTGGTGCGGTGCAGTGCAGTGTGGTGTGGTGTGGTGCGGTGTGGCGCGGTGTGGTGTGGTGCGGTGCAGTGCAGTGTGGTGTGGTGTGGTGCGGTGTGGTGTGGTGTGGTGTGGTGCGGTGCAGTGCAGTGTGGTGTGATGTGGTGCAGTGCAGTGCAGTGTGGTGTGGTGTGGTGTGGTGCGGTGCAGTGCAGTGCAGTGCAGTGCAGTGTGGTGCAGTGCAGTGTGGTGCGGTGCAGTGCAGTGCAGTGTGGTGCGGTGCAGTGCAGTGCATTGTGGTGCGGTGCAGTGCAGTGCAGTGTGGTGTGGTGTGGTGCGGTGCAGTGTGGTGCGGTGCAGTGCAGTGCAGTGTGGTGTGGTGCGGTGCAGTGCAGTGTGGTACGGTGCAGTGCAGTGCAGTGTGGTGCGGTGCGGTGCAGTGCAGTGCGGTGCAGTGCAGTGCAGTGTGGTGCGGTGCAGTGCAGTGGAGTGGTGCGGTGCAGTGCAGTGCAGTGTGGTGCGGTGCAGTGCAGTGCAGTGCAGTGTGGTGCGGTGCAGTGCGATGTGGTGCGTTGTGGTGTGGTGCGGTGCGGTGCAGTGCAGTGTGGTGTGGTGCGGTGCGGTGTGGTGTGGTGTGGTGCGGTGCAGTGTGGTGCGTTGTGGTGTGGTGCGGTGCGGTGCGGTGTGGTGTGGTGCGGTGCAGTGCAGTGTGGTGTGGTGCGGTGCGGTGCGGTGTGGTGTGGTGCGGTGCGGTGCAGTGTGGTGTGGTGCGGTGCGGTGCAGTGCAGTGCAGTGTGGTGTGGTGTGGTGCGGTGCAGTGCAGTGCAGTGTGGTGCGGTGCAGTGCAGTGCAGTGTGGTGCGATGCAGTGCAGTGTGGTGCGGTGCGGTGTGGTGTGGTGCGGTGTGGTGTGGTGTGGTGTGGTGCGGTGCGGTGTGGTGTGGTGCGGTGCAGTGTGGTGTGGTGCGGTGCGGTGCAGTGCAGTGCAGTGCAGTGCAGTGCAGTGTGGTGTGGTGTGGTGCGGTGCAGTGCAGTGCAGTGTGGTGCGATGCAGTGCAGTGTGGTGCGGTGCGGTGTGGTGTGGTGCGGTGCGGTGTGGCGCGGTGCGGTGCGGTATTGTGCAGTGCAGTGTGGTGCGATGCAGTGCAGTGCAGTGTGGTGTGGTGCAGTGCTGTGTGGTGCGGTGCAGTGTGGTGCGGTGCGGTGTGGTGTGGTGTGGTGTGGTGTGGTGCGGTGCGGTGCGGTATTGTGCGGTGCGGTGTGGTACGGTGTGGTGCGGTGTGGTGCGGTGCGGTGCGGTGTGGTGTGGTGTGGTGCGGTGTGGTGCGGTGTGGTGTGGTGCGGTGTGGTGCGGTGCAGTGCAGTGTGGTGCGGTGCGGTGTGGTGTGGTGTGGTGTGGTGTGGTGTGGTGCGGTGCGGTGCGGTATTGTGCGGTGCGGTGTGGTACGGTGTGGTGCGGTGTGGTGCGGTGCGGTGCGGTGCGGTGTGGTGTGGTGCGGTGTGGTGTGGTGTGGTGCGGTGTTGTGTGGTGTGGTGTGGTGCGGTGTGGTGCGGTGCAGTGCAGTGTGGTGCGGTGCGGTGCAGTGCAGTGTGGTGTGGTGTGGTGCGGTGTGGTGTGGTGCGGTGCAGTGCAGTGTGGTGTGGTGCGGTGCAGTGCAGTATGGTGCGGTGCAGTGCAGTGTGGTGCGGTGCAGTGCAGTGCAGTGCAGTGTTGTGCGGTGCGGTGCGGTGCAGTGCAGTGCAGTGTGGTGCGATGCAGTGCTGTGCAGTGCGGTGCAGTGCTGTGTGGTGCGGTGCAGTGCAGTGCAGTGCAGTGTGGTGCGATGCAGTGCTGTGCAGTGCGGTGCAGTGCTGTGTGGTGCGGTGCAGTGCAGTGCAGTGCGGTGTGGTGCGGTGCAGTGCGGTGTGGTGTGGTGCAGTGCAGTGTGGTGCGGTGCAGTGCAGTGTGGTGTGGTGTGGTGCAGTGTGGTGTGGTGTGGTGTGGTGCGGTGCAGTGCAGTGTGGTGCGGTGCAGTGCAGTGTGGTGCGGTGCGGTGCAGTGCAGTGTGGTGCGGTGCAGTGCAGTGCAGTGTGGTGCGATGCAGTGCTGTGCAGTGCGGTGCAGTGCTGTGTGGTGCGGTGCAGTGCAGTGTGGTGCGGTGCGGTGTGGTGTGGTGTGGTGTGGTGCGGTGCGGTGCGGTATTGTGCGGTGCGGTGTGGTACGGTGTGGTGCGGTGCGGTGCGGTGCGGTGTGGTGTGGTGCGGTGTGGTGCGGTGTGGTGTGGTGTGGTGTGGTGCGGTGTGGTGCGGTGTGGTGCGGTGCGGTGTGGTGTGGTGTGGTGCGGTGTGGTGCGGTGCGGTGCGGTGTGGTGCGGTGTGGTGTGGTGCGGTGTGGTGTGGTGCGGTGTGGTGCGGTGCGGTATTGTGCGGTGCGGTGTGGGGTGGTGCGGTGCGGTGTGACACACTGTACTGTGATATCTGGTGTGGTACTCTGCAGTGTTGCTAAGGTTGTGCACGTCTGTCGTGTCAGCCAAATATCCTTTTATAATCTGGGAGCTATTGACATGTGTCCTTTTCGTTTGTGGAAAAACATTTTTTGTCATGGCATAGTTCATTTCCACTCATTTACATGAACACCTTATGAAGAAAGTTCTTCTGGTTTTATTTCGAAGCATAATGGATCATTGTACTTATACTTTTAGTGTGATAGGATGATTTGCCGATTCGTGCAGCTGGCCGCTGGAGTTGTTATGGAAGTGATGCTTGTCTACGAGCCTCTATGGAGGAAGTCATCGTCGTAGTCATCGCCATCATCATCATCATCTTAATGTGATTGATTACAGGCATTTATTGTGTGAACACTTGAATTATTTCAATTTTTTGCACATTAGGTGATTTCTGAGGGGTCTCCTTAATAACGTTCTTTGTGTGCTCAATACGAGGCAGATTAGTGATATCATGACATGAAATAACAACGCCGTCATAATATTATAAAAATGTGACTGATACTACATCCTCTTATACAGTTGTTCACTGTAGACACATTGGCACAGACTATATGTTCTCTCGCCACCACCTTTCCACACTGTAGACACATTGGCACAGACTATATGTTCTCTCGCCACCACCTTTCCACACTGTAGACACATTGGCACAGACTATAATGTTCTCTCGCCACCACCTTTCCACACTGTAGACACATTGGCACAGACTATAATGTTCTCTCGCCACCACCTTTCCACGCTGTAGACACACTGGCACAGACTATATGTTCTCTCGCCACCACTGTTTCACACTGTAGACATATTGGCAGAGACTATATATGTTCTCTCGCCACCACTGTTTCACACTGTACACATTGGCACAGACTATATGTTCTCTCGCCACCACTTTTCCACACTGTAGACACATTGGCACAGACTGTATTTTTCTCTCGCCACCACTTTTCCACACTGTAGACACATTGGCACAGACTATATGTTCTCTCGCCACCACTGTTTCACTCTGTAGACACATTGGCACAGACTATAATGTTCTCTCGCCACCACTGTTTCACACTGTAGACACATTGGCACAGACTATATGTTCTCTCGCCACCACTGTTTCACACTGTAGACACATTGGCACAGACTATATGTTCTCTCGCCACCACTTTTCCACACTGTAGACACATTGGCACAGACTATATGTTCTCTCGCCACCACTGTTTCACACTGTACACATTGGCACAGACAATATGTTCTCTCGCCACCACCTTTCCACGCTGTAGACACATTGGCACATACTATATGTTCTCTCGCCAACACTGTTTCACACTGTAGACACATTGGCACAGACTATATGTTCTCTCGCCACCACTTTTCCACGTAATACCATTTGCAGTGACGACACTCCAACCCTGGCTGAGAGAAGCAAATATTAGTTATATCCAGACACCCATCAATTGGATTAGATAGATGAAAGGATGGATGGATGGATGAATGTATAAGGGAAATGATGGATGGATGGATGGATGGATATATGAATGGATGAATGAACGGATGAGTGATGGATGCATGGATGGGAGAGTGAGTGAGTAAGAAGTTCAGTTCAGTTCAGTTCAGTCTCTTAACCCTGAGATGGGTTGTTGAGGCACCACTGATGACTTTCGGACAATCTTCCTCCATCGATCTCTATCCTCTGTGGCTCGCTGTGAGTCAGCAAAGGTCAAGCCTGTCCACTCTTTGATGTTGTCTTCCCACCTCTTTCTCTGCCTGCCTCTCCTTCTCCCACCTGGTACGGTACCTTGCAGGATGGTCTTGGCCAGCCCACTGCCTCTTGACACGTGACCGTACCACTTCAGCTTTCTGCTTTTCACGATTGAGAGCAGGTCTTCGTACTGTCCAATTGCTCTCCTGATCCTGTTGCTGACTTCCTCATTCGTGACATGGTCTTTATATGAGATGTTCAGAATCTTGCGGTAGCATCTCATTTCCAGGGCTTGTATCCGTCTCTGTAGTTCAGATGTGAGTGTCCAGGACTCGCATGCATACAAGAATACGGATATGGCCAGCGTGCGCATGAGCCTGATCTTCGACGCGAGAGTGATATTTCTGTCACGCCATATTGGCTTCAACTTTGCCAATGCTGCTGATGTTTGTGCTATCCTGGACAGTATCTCTGGTTTGGACCCTTCATCAGTCACAATAGATCCCACGTATTTGAAGTTGTTCACAGCTTCCAGTTTTTGACCCTTCACTTTGATTTCCATTTTGAAGCCCCAAGAGTTGTTCCTCATCACCTTGGTCCTCCCTGCGCTGAGCTCCATGCCATATGCCTGTGAGGTCTTGTCCAGGTGCTCGACAAGAATATATCAGCTCCTCTTCACTTCCTGTTAATCCATCAATGTCATCAGCAAACGTAAGTTGGTGATCTTTCTGCCACAGATGCTGATTGATCCTTCGTGGTCTGCTAGGGCATCAGTCATTATCCTTTCGAGGAAGAGGTTGAAGAGTGTGGGGGAGAGTAGACAGCCCTGTCTGACTCCGACCGTTGTCCTGAACCATTCGCCTGTGGTACCATTGAACAGGACTGCGCTGGTCGCTCTGTCAGAGATGTTCGACGACTTTGATGATCTTGGAACTGATTTTGTAGCTTCTCATTGTGGCTCACAGCGCAGCATGCCAGACTCTGTCAAATGCTTTCTTAAAGTCTATAAAGACATGGTACAGATCTTGTCGGTGTTGTAGATGTTTCTCGCAGAGGATTTTCAGATTGAAGATCTGTTCGGTGGTGCTCCTACCTGGTCTGAAACCTGCCTGCTCTTCAGCAGTGATTTTTTCTGCCTGAGGTTTTGATCTGTTCAGCAGTACTTTCAGTGTGACCACAGAGGAATAACATCTTGTGTTATGGGCTGCCGACCAGTCTGGAGTCGAATCATCACCATTCGAGCAAAGCCATTCAACATCACCATCGTGCAGGTGTACGCTCCAACCACAGACTACTCAGATGAGGAAATAGAGGCATTTTACAACGAGCTGCCAGAGGTCCTGGATCAAGTACCAAAAAAAGACATCCTGGTCGTGCAGGGAGACTGGAATGCCAAAGTGGGAAGCGACGCAAAAACGATTGGCATGACGTTTGTGGACAGTGCAGCAACACATATACCAACGACAGAGGTCTGAGACTCCTGGAGTTCGCCAGCTACAATGACCTTATACTGGCAAACACTCTTGGCCCGCACAAGACGTCCCGACGGTGGACTTGGCACCACACAAATGGACAGCACCACAGTCAAATTGATTACATCTTAGTGAAGAAGCGCTTCAAGTCCAGCATTAACATCGCAAAGACACGAAGCTTTCCAGGAGCAGACATTGGAAGCGACCACGACTTGCTGATGATGAACTTCCGCCTGAGCCTTAAAAAATCAGCAAGCAGAAAGGTACCAGGCTTATATTTGACCTCGAAAGGTTGAAACACCCTGAGGTTGATAAGTCCTTCAAAGCGATGATTGGAGGGAAGTTTGCACCGCTTTTAGTTCTGGGTGACGAAGAGGGCCTCGACACAGTGACCAACATCTTCAATGAGGCAGTGATAGAGACAGCCGGGCAGTTATTAGGAAAACACCACCCAACAAAGAAACCATGGGTCACTGCAGAAATTTTGAACATGTGCGATGAGAGAAGGGAACTGAAGAAAAATAAGGGTACAGCAGATGGAGCAAGTAAGTACAGAGAGGCCAACAACAGGGTCAAGAAGGCCATGAAGAGTGCCAAGGAGGAGTGGATCAAACAGCAATGTGATGCAGTTGAGGAGAACCTCCAGAAGAATAACACCAAGAAAGCATACCAGATAGTCAAAGACCTTACAGCGACAAAACAAGGGTGGGTCAACACCATACAAGACAAAGCGGGATTTGTCTCACAGAAGACCGCGAAATCATGAAACGCTGGACTGAGTACTGCTCTGAGCTGTACAACTATGACACCAAAGGAGATCATAAAGTACTGAACTGTCCTCAGACTACCGAGGAAGACAACTACTCGAGAAGAAGTAGAGACAGCGGTTAAGTCCCTCAAGAAAGGGAAGTCAGCTGGGATTGACAACATTCCAGGGGAACTCATCCAGGCAGGAGGCGACGCAACGATCGATGCACTCACAAAGATCTGCAATAAGATCTGGCAGACGGGAGTTTGGCCAACCCCATGGACACAGTCCCTAGTGATTACATTGCCCAAGAAAGGAAACCTGCAAATGTGCCAGAACTACCGCACAATCAGCCTCATCAGCCATCCCAGCAAGGTCATGCTGAGTAAGAAGTAGAGGTTGATATTAATGCATGTATGTCCTCAGTGGGGTTTTAACAGGGTTCCCATCGTAACTGATATTGAAGTTAAAGAATCTCTTAGTGAACAAGACCATTGTAATTATGAGATAAATAAAAAAAGTATATGTCACTTGTACAGATTCGCCAGTCTGCTACTCTAATGGGACACTCGACGAGAACGCTGAAGTTTGGCTGGAATCCGGAGCTTGCTACCTATGCGTTTTCAAGGGACTACAGACAGAAATTATGGTATGTGTGCCTCGTTTTCTATATCATGATTAGTGGTCTGGGGAACTAATGTCCAAAATGCAAGTATCTTTGTTTGAAGGAACAAACGTTTAGTAATATCTATATATATAAAACCCAAACGGTTTCTGTCTATCCGGATATATGTCCGTCTGTCCATCCGCTCTATGCATTTGGCCGCCTGTGCATGGATCTCCGCAAAATTTGGCATGTCGCTCCCCCGTGACTGGATGGGGGTAGTCGTTACGTTTTGGAAAGCGTACCTCCAACCATTCTGGAGATATTCCCTCTGGAACTTTTTAGTCATGGGACTGTTGATGGCAAAGGGAGGCAACTTGGCTCCAAAGTGTGTTTCATGAGAGAGTAAAGGGAGGAATCTTGGCTCCAACGTGTGGTTAATGCTGCAGGAGGTTTTACGGGTCCGAGCTCGCTCATCTCATCACTCGTTGATGTTTGGTGAATGTGAGGGGGTGGGGGTGGGGAAGTATGTATGGTACGGTTATTTAGGGGGGGGGGGGTGTTGATGCCGGGGGAGGTGATGCCGGGGGGTGTTTGAGACCGGGAGGGTGAGACCAGGGGGGGGGGGGGTGAGGCCGGGGTGGGTGGGTTTGGGGTGGGAAAGTATCTACGGTACGGTTATTTAGGGGGAGAGGGAAATGGAAAAGGTGGAGACGGGAAAAGGTGGAGACGGGAAAAGGTGGACACTGGAAAAGGTGGACATGGGAAAAGGTGGAGACTTGAAAACGTGGAGTCGGGAAAAGGTGGAGACGGGTAAACCATCTAGTCATTGTATATGGCCGTCTGCAGGGACGTCTTTGGCCTCTTAATGATCCACAACGAGATTCAGAATGTGAATAAAAAGCAGGATTATGGAACAATATTAAAAAGCACGATCTTCATTGCATGTTTCTGTTATTCCTGGGGCCGTGTGTAGAGGAAAACTTTTGTCAGACTTACGATCGAGGTCACCTGCTTAGCTCAACAAATCTCAAAACAGTGTGTATGGGAGGCCTCAACTTCACTAAGTCAACAAAACCGTGCTGAAAGTTAAGCCACGTTCTACCCTTCCTCGATTTTCTGTAAGTCGAACCTAATTCAAGGGAGCTAACTCTGCAGCGACTGCATCAAATTTTAATGGCGACGAGGCGACTTTCGACTCGAAAGTTTGACATGAAATTGTATAGTATTTAGGACACATTAGTGGTGTAAATTGACTGGCAAGATATATTGTCTGTTAGATGCTTACAATAATACGATTTGAATGCGCGATTTACATTTCCCCGCAAAGACATTCTTTGATATTCGGGTGCAGTAATTGGGCTGAGATCGTTGCCGAATTGATCATCCTCTTCCAAGAATGTAATGGTATCTGCCACAGCTTGTGCAATTGACGCTTGCCTTTCGATTTCACGCTTCTCTTGTTGCTTCCTAGCGGTCATCGGTGGCATTGTTTGCATTGACTTTTCAACGGTGATTCCCTTTCCTGAAGCAAAACATGTACAGTCTTTTTGGTTTACGCGGGAATCCCTTACTTGCCATTGGATAGCTCGTTTTCGACAGGCCGTGACGTTAAGACGGAAAATATCCTCTGGCGTCTGACTTAAACAAGTTAACAGTTATTCTGTTTCATGCACACCATTTGAGCTGAGCGCTGAGGAAGTGCTTGGCTGAGGCTACTGAGGAATTAAGCAGGACTTCAATGTAGCCGTTCTGTGCGCACGGCCCCAGGTGTATGATGATTTGCAATTATCTTCGATACCGCTTTTTCAAGGGTTAAAAAGAATTAAACATTAAGATAGTGTTTATTCAAATCAGTGAGGTCCTTTATTTTATATATATATATGTCGTGGCTAAAAGTCGGAATTGCCTAAATCTGGGATGTGATAATAACCACTAACGATGGCGATGAGGAGAAGGCTAATGATGATGACGACGACGACGATTATGTTGATGATGATAATGATGTTGATGGTGATGATGGCGATGTTGATGATGATGATGACAATGACGACGATGATGATGATGATGATGATGATGAGACACAAGTTCTCTCTTTCAGACAAATTGCTGCCTTGCATTCAAAGCATGGTGGGCAAGGCTTTTCAAAATGTTCTTGTTTAGTACAGTGCAAACCTAGACGTTGCAAATGCATAAAAAAACAACACATTGTGCCACAGCCACTGCCACCCACTGAGTAATGCCTGCAAAAATAAGCATGATTAAGGTTGGGTTTTTTTTTTTTTTTTTTGGGGGGGGGTCTTGTTTTGTGGGTTTTTCCACTTTCACGTTTTCACATTAGTCCTGACATGGTCGATGTGACATTATTTTTTCTTGAAGAAATAATTCCTTAAATTTAAGGCTTTTTCATTTTTAATGTAATGTAACATTTGTTCTTTATTTTTTCTTGAAGATATAATTCCTTAAATTTAAGGCTTTTTTATATTTAATGTAATGTAACATTTGTTATATTTTTTCCTTGAAGAAATAATTCCTTAAATTTAAGGCTTTTTCATATTTCTCTTTCGGTATGAGAGAGAGAGAGAGAGAGAGAGAGAGAAGAGAGAGAGAGAGGTAGAGAGAGAGAGAGGGAGAAAGAGAGAGAGAGGGAGAGAGAGGGATAGAGAGGGAGGGGGAGAGAGAGGGAGAGGGAGAGAAAGGGGGAGAGAGGGAGAGAGAGAGAGAGAGAGAGAGAGAGAGAGAGAGAGAGAGAGAGAGAGAGAGAGAGAGAGAGAGAGAGAGAGAGAGAGAACAGTGTGATTTTGGTCCTTATTATTTTTGCCTCACCTTAAAAATAATATTGAAAATAAATCTTGATTTTTTAACGTATCACGCATTACGGCTTTTTCATATTTAATGTAATGTAACATTTGTTCTTTATTTTTCCTTGAATAAATAATTCCTTAAATTTAAGGCTTTTTCATATTTAATGTAATGTAACATATGTTCTTTATTTTTCCTTGAAGATATAATTCCTTAAATTTAAGGCTTTTTCATATTTAATGTAATGTAACATTTGTTCTTTTTTTTCCTTGAAGAAATAATTCCTTAAATTTAAGGCTTTTTCATATTTCTCTTTAGTTGAGAGAGAGAGAGGGAGGGAGAGAGAGAGAGAGACAGAGAGAGACAGAGAGAGACAGAGAGAGAGAGAGAGACAGAGAGAGACAGAGAGAGAGTGAGAGAGAGAGAGAGAGTACAGTGTGATTTTGGTCATATTATTTTTGCCTCACCTTAAAAATAATGTTGAAAATAAATCTCGATTTTTAAACGTATCACGCTCTCCTCTTCATAAGCTCTTCATGTCATTTTTGTGTGAGTGTGTGTGTGGTGGTTTTTTGTTTGTTTATTTTATCGCCTCTATCAAGATATAATTCGAAAACAATACTCACCCAAAACTTCATCACACTTGTAAAGCAGAGCAAAAACTTACCAAACCAAAAATTAAAATGTCAAAAAGTTGCAAACAACAATGCAAAGAGAAGAAACTGAAAGCAAACTACAAAACTACAAATAATGCAATGGAACAGGCAATTCTTGGCTAATCTGTGAATTAGGCAGCCCAATTCACGCATTTTCTTGGCTTAATGAAGAAACATCAATGTCAGTTTTTGCCTAATTCGTGAAATAGGCACTTTTTGCCTATTTTGCGTATTAGGCTGCCTATTTCGCGTATTAGGCTGCCTATTTCGCGTTATAGGCAGGCGAGAAACTTTGAGTTCACAGATTAGGCACCGTTGTTGCCTATTTCAGGGATTAGGCAAAAGGCTGCCTAATTCCCAGATTTAGGCAATTCCGACTTTTAGCCACGACATATATATATAGAAAAGTAAAGATCCCGCAAACACGCAACGATAACAAACAGATCACAAATACAAAATGTTGCAACGTAACACTGCTTCCTTTCAGTGGATCAACACTTTAATCTCGTCAGTGACGTCACTGCTATTGAGAAGAAAGCATCACCGTCACCAGCTCTTCGCTTTCCATGTGTCCTGACCATGCTACACCAAGAGGCCATCCAGTCCACAAGTCAAGTGTCTGTTGGTATGTTTTATCTGTGCGTGTATGTTCATTATGCACATGTGAGCACACTTAAACTCATGCATGTCAGTAGATACATATACATTCGTTGATGTCTGAGTGCGTATGCACGCGTGCCTTTACATTTGTTAAATTAGAACACAAAGAGACATAATGTCGTGCTTATATTGGGGGAAAATCGAAGCGAAAATGTCAGAAACAGCAATAAATACCTGCCAGATCAGACAGAGAGGTCTGAGTGAGATGCAAGGCAGGGCACGCGGGCTTTATGTATTAATATTTTCAACAAAAAAGCGATGAAAACGTAAACGAACATGTCACATAAGCGCCTTAGCCCCGTTTCAAAACTGGAAAACGTTCGCACGCTGCTAAATCAACCAAAAAGACTCCCTAGATGAAGAAAATATGGGTAATGAGCTTGGGGAAGGATATAAATACATGCGTTCATGGCACTGTTTCCTACAGCGAGGTGGATAACTCTTTGAGAGCCTGCTGTTCCTGACTCACTCCTTTGGTTGATAGACACTGACATTTGCACATGGCATCTCGCAATGCTGCTCTTTGAATATCTTCAGGGTCCTTCATCGCCCGTTGAAGTCACAACTTGTGTTTAGTTTCAATTCATACAGAAAATCTCCATAGATTAGTGACTTATTTTGCAAGGTGAATTATGTGGACTGTCCCAAGCTAAAAATATGTAAATGCAGGTGAAGGAATATTGTCCGTGAGCACTGAACAGTTGAATCAAAACAAATGTCTACCCGTTCAATCTATTCTAGGGATGAACATCATTTTGACTATTTCTTGACGGAACACGAAAGCTGTGCCATCAAGTAACGAGAACACATATTTGCTCTAAAAATATTTCATGAACCAGCCCTGGACGTCTTCGCCATCCAGCTTGTCAATCTGAAACAAATACATAAAATACTTACTCGAACCTAAATCTACTCTAGTGTTGTTTATTCATTTACAACGTTGGGAGTAGAGATCAAATACATTAAATCTAGATAGTGCAAGCATTGTTGTTAAAAATGAAGACTATTACATGGATATGCATATAATGGCTTTCAAGCACTGCCAAAGTATTCTCATCTGCCATCTCGATAACTTCATAACTTCATTTTGAAATGCGTTCTGCACTTCCGCTCATAAAAAAAGACGCCACGATAACCAGCACAACTGGAAAGGATGTGGTGTCTCCGTTATGCGCATCACATTTTAAATGATTGACTTTAAACTGTAGTTTCTACAACCAGCATATAACAATTCTACGCACAACGAACTACAGTGGTTTAAAACGTTACTAGACTCTGCCACATTCGTATTATTGTTGAAAAAGTAACACCAAAAAGGGAAACATAGATCATGTTGCTTCGCCAGCTAATGGTTTGGCGCTCACAGAACCTTAAAATCACGTAATCTCCTGTGCTAAAGTGTATTTCACTGAATTCACTCCCAATAAATGCCTTCGTATATCATTAAAACACTTCTTACCTTTGTTGATGTTCTAGCTGGATAGGGAGCAGCGCAGAAGTCTGAAATTTAAACATCGCTGGCAAAATCTTCTGCTGATTACAAGTTTGATTTGGGAGGGACACAAGCGAAACTTCAGGTCATGCTCTCGGTCATGTAGTCTTTAACGCAAAACCTGCTGTGTCAGAGGCACAAAAGATAGCATAGACAGCAACTTCGCAATGGAAAGTGTGTCTGCTACAGTGCGCGAACACGGTCTTCCGCGCATAACGCAGTGGACACAAACTTCATTTGATTTCATTTGAGTCCTGTTCTGCCGCCCCTCTGTGCGTTTGGGGTAAGAATTGACCCATCGTGTCTCCCTACGCGATTCGTAAGAGGCGAATAACTAGGGACACCGTGACTTGATAAGCGCTTACTCCAAACTGTTCTAGTGTTTAATGGCCTTACATAGCCTACCAAAGGCTGATAGGCCGTAAAGCACCATCAATCAATCAACCAATCAATCAATCAATCAATCAATCAATCAATCTTTTTTTAATTTTATTTTATTATTATTATTATTATTATTATTTGTTTTTAATTAAATTTTTTTATTTTATATTTTTTAAATCAATCAATCAATCAATCAACCAACCAACCAATCAATCAATCAATCAATCAATCAATCAATCAATCAATCAATCAATCAATCAATCAATCAATCCTGTTCTGCCGACACTATAATGTGTTCTTGCTCAAAACGCACTATAATAGTACACCGTCTCCATTTTCATACTAAGAATGAGTGGTCCTTGTTGTCAATGATTTTCTGCAAGAAGGTGACGCCTGTAGTTGTTGCCAAGACATCATGAAGGCATTCACACTTCTCTGCCTGGCCGCCCTGCTGGTCGCTAGCACCACCGCCTTCTACTACCCGTACTACTACCCGCACGACTACAAGTACTACGGAGACGGCTACGGCGGCGGATCTGGAGGAGGCTACGGAGGAGGCATTGGAGGAGGCATTGGGAGAGGCCTGGGCTATGGCGGAGGCTTCCTAGGCATCATCCAGAAGAGTGAGTATTTGTCTGGGACAACATTAAGGTGAATGTGTTTCGATTTGACGCACGTTAAAACTAAGTGCATACACAGTGCAAAGATAAGGATGGACAAATATTTCGATGACCCAAAGACCTCTGTTGTTTGCAAGAAGCCATGGACGACCGACGATAAAAGAACAGACGAATACAATGAACAAAATGTCAGGCAAAGTAAAACGGAAACCAACTATTCGACTACATCAATGAAGCAGATGACGAAGAAGGGTATACAGGAGCGGAAAACATGAGGAGGAAGAGGAGGAGGAGGAGGAGGAGGAAGAGGAGGAGGAAGGAAGAGGAGGAGGAAGAAGAAGGAGGAGGAGGAAGGAGAAGGAGGAGGGGGAAGGAGAAGAGGGAGGGGGAAGTAGGAGGAGGAAGGAGAAGAAGGGGGAGGGGGAAGAAGGAAGAAGGAAGAATCAGAATGAGAAGAAGAGAATAAGAGGAGGAGGAGGAGGAGGAGGAGGAGGAGGAGGAGGAGGAGGAGGGTGGAGGAGGAAGAGGAGGAGGAAGGAAGAGGAGGAGGAAGAAGAAGGAGGAGGAGGAAGGAGAAGGAGGAGGGGGAAGGAGAAGGAGGAGGGGGAAGTAGGAGGAGGAAGGAGAAGAAGGGGGAGGGGGGAGAAGGAAAAAGGAAGAATCAGAATGAGGAGAAGAGAATAAGAAGGAGGAGGAGGAGGAGAAAGAGGAGAGAAGAAGGAAGGAGGAGGAGGAGAAGGAGAAGGAGGAGAGAAGAAGGAATGAGGAGGAGGAGGAGAATGAGGAGGAGGAGGAGGAGGAGCAGGAGTGAGGAGGAGGAGGAGGAGCAGGAGCAGGAGGAGGAGCAGGAGCAGGAGGAGGAGGAGGAGGAGGAGGAGGAGGAGGAGGAGGAGGAGGAGAAGGGGGGAGGAGAAGGAAGAAGGGGGAAGGAGGAGGAAAAAGAGGGGAAAAAGAGAAGGAAGGAGGAAGGAGGAGGAAAAGGGGGGAAGGCGGAGGGTGAAGAGGGAAGGAAGAGGAGAAGGAGGAGAAAGGGGAAAGGAGGGGGAGGAAGGGGGAAGGAAGAGTAGGAAGAGGGATGGAAGAGGAGTAAGGGGGAAGGCGGAGGGGGAAGAGGGAAAGAGGAGGAGGAAGGGGGAAGAAGGAGAAGGAAGGGGGAAGGAGGAGAAGGAAGGGTGACGGAGGAGGAGGAGGGGAAAAAAGGAGGAGGTAAGGAAGATTAGAAGGGGGTAGGAGGAGGAGAAGGGGCAAAGGAGGAGAAGGAGGAGGACGACAGAGATGATGACAACGAGAGAGATGAGGGATTTTCTTTGGAAGAGAAATCGAAAATTAAGCCTCAATGGGGATTCAAAGTGTTGCTGCCATTATTGTTGTGGTATGGGTTATCAGTGTTTTGTATACATATATGAATAGTTTGCTCCATGTGTCATCTGCAGAGTACTACTACTAAGCACATCAGCCAATGCCCACACCGGCTTCCGTTGGAGACACTGCCAGCCCTCCAGACTTGGAGAGTCCAGAAAGGGACGCGACTGTCAGCTTACTGCGAAATATCCAGGCCCTTTGTACTCGCGTTGTAATGCGATGGTGGAGATGTGCAATAAAATTCATCTGAAATTCAAACGAGATTTCGTGTGCTTTTGAAAGGGTGAGAATGAATGTGCAGTAGGGTTCTGCTATGTTAGAATGGATCTCGAGAAATGTGTACATGAAAATAACGTGCAGATTTAACCATAAATCATGACAATGTCCCAACTATCGTAAGTAAAAACATTAATCCGCGACATCTTCGATGTATGACGATAGTTGATTTAAGACGACCAAAAACCGTGTGTAAATATGTGTGTGTGTGTGTGTGTGTGTGTGTGTGTGTGTGTGTGTGTGTGCGTACAAGCAAGCGCGCGTGATTGTATGTGTGTTATAGTGTGTGTGCGTGTTTGTGTGTGCGTGTGTGTGCGTGCGTGTGTGTGTGTGCGTGCGTGTGTGTGTGTATGTGTGTGTAAACCATGTGGATGTACAAACTTGTCCTCAATCGTTCCCCCTGGTCCATCGTGTTGGCACATACACACACATGCAACGTACAACGCACACATATATTCATTTTCCAACTCATCTCTGACCACACTGAAAAATTTGTGCACCACGATTAGACAAATAAATGATAACTATGTACAGAATGTGTGGCAAAGTGTAATTACTGCAATCAACCACAACGTTCACAAAGTTACTGTTTTCTGCTCTGTGAAAATCTGCCTATTTTTTAGCATATCTAATGAATATTTTGAGATTCGCTAAAGCGCCGCAACGTAGCCTCTTCTTTCAGACAACATTTTTACTGAGATGAATATGTACATTTCAAGTTATGCTTTCGAGGTCTACAAAGATGCATGTGAACTGAACCAACCATTTCCGCACTTACTTCCTTCTCTACCTGGAAAGTCCTCCATCAACATTCAGTGCCTGAGGACATGTTCTTCCTCCCGTGCTGGTTTCATGGTTTGATGTAAGAACTATTTTCCCCGCCAACGTCCTTCTCATTTCCCACTCCATTTCCCCCAACCCTCCCTGTCCACCCTACTCCCCACCCTCACCGGCGCATCCAACCTCCAACTCACCTCTCACTTTCGCACCTCCCCCCGTCACGTGTTATTTCCCGCTCCCACTCTATTCTCCGTTCCTCCCGAGCCCCCCACCCCTCCCTCTCCCACTCTAACATTCCCCTAATCTTACCCCCCACCCCCTCGCCCACCTCTTCCCCATCGTCCCCGTCTCCGTGACCTCAGGCTCTTTCCATTGGTCATATGTTCCCCTTCCTTCCCCTTGCGATCCTCTTGATCCACAGCAGCACAGTGCGCACTGACAGCAAGAGGGAGAGGATGCCATCTGCAGCAGACTTCCCACCTCGGCCCCCACTGACATCTCCAGGCTGCCCGTGCTCAAGCTGCTGAAGGACAACCCAAACGCGCTACGATCACGGGTTTCCGCTGGCGGAAGTCCGTTTTGTAAAAGTGATGTTAGAAGTATCGCTCTTTGCCTCTGCTTGGCTGGCAACATCAATCTTGCTTGCTCTTGATTTGTATGGAGTGTTACTTATAGATCTCAGTGAACCTTTTTGAATTGTATGATCTTCTACGTCGTGGTTACATGAGGGAAACACTCAGTTCTTTTCAGGCGCCATCTAGACTTGTTGGTGTAATGTAACAGTGGGCTTAATCAACCGACTAGTAATCTCTTTTGCTTGACAATCACCACATTGAATGCAAAACATGTCCGCGTATATGCGTACAATGCACACAATTTGTACCTACCTCACCATACGCTGACTAGTGATCGCGTGTTTGCTCATTTCGGGAAAATACAAAAGACGATAAGTAAGAGGGTGAAAGATAGCGAGGGTGTAGGGATCTATAAGTGAGGATGAAGGAAGGTGTTTACGTTGTCGTGAATGAAATGGAACAGGAAATATACGAGCGATAACATTTTACCTATATTATAGCGTTTTCCATCTTGCTGGATCGTTCATCTTGTCAACTAAAGCAAGGCGAACTGGCTTCCGTAGGCTGACGTCAAGACCCGAGGAGCTCCGGAGAGAGCCGAAGACCGGTGCGTCTGTGGTTCCCTTTGCAAAACAGAATACCGCTTCCCGCTGATAAGAGCGTCTAGCGGCTACGGCCGTATGGAGAAGTCTGCAACGTTGCATGTCAGAGCAACAACTAGGGTGACACAAAGAAAAGTATCACCAAAATTCAAATACCTTTTGAAATTGTACTCAGATCTACACAAAACTTTGGTGACATTAGGTCAAGTGTATGTAGCAGACATCCCTAAAGTTTCACATCTGTACTTCAGAAACTCTCTGTGTCACTGGCGATCCAAAATGTGCTCCAAGTGTGCTCCCTGGTGCTGCAAACACACTTGGACCCTCTCGCACTCCTCCCTTGGGATCGCTCTTATGGCTGCTGTGATTGCTGCCTTCAGGTCTGGGATGGTCTGGGGGATGTTTACATACACCCTGTCCTTTAGGTATCCCCACAGATAAAAATCTGGGGGGTTCAAGTCCGGTGAATGCGGCGACCACTCTGGGTCACATCTGCGGCTGATCAGTCGGTCAGGGAAACGCTGCCGTAGCCATCCCTCGCTTCCTCATGTCTTCAGGTGTAAGCTTTTGTTTAATCTGTATTCTGTAAGGATACAAGTGGAGTTCTGAGATCAAAATTCTCCTCACGGACTCCCGGTTGATTCCAAGATCTTGACTTCGACGACGCACAGACTTGCTTGGGCTGCGGGCAACAGAGTCTCTGACTGCAGCAACGTTGGGTGGTGTCCTTGATGATTTTGGTCGTCCAGAGTGTGATTGTCTGTTAGTGTCTTTACCATTTAGGTTTAGCACAGTCCCATGGGTTCTGAACTTGTTGACCCAACTGTAGATCGTCCTGTGGAGAGGAAATTCCCGGCATTCGAACCGTTGTCTGAATTGCAGCTGAGCTGCATGAATAGACTTCAGCCGAAAATAAGCCTCGACTATAAATGTATTTTGCTCAGTGGTCCAAGGCATATCGAAGTTCTACTTTGGTGCACTCACAGAGCAACGCTTCTTCTTGATGATTTGAAAATATTAAAAGAATTGATGTAATATTTCAAAAGTTATTCAAGTTTAGGTCATGATACTTTTTGTGTCACGCCTTGATCTTACCGCAGTCTCAGGTCTCATACACTTGTGTCTTGTGTGTGTGCGTGCGTGTGCATGTGTGTGTACGTATGTATGCGTGCGTGTGTGTGTGTTGTGTGTGTGAGTGTGTGTGCGTGCGTGCGTGCGTGTGTGTGTGTGTGTGTGTGTGTGTGCGTGTGTGTGTGAGTGCGTGTGTGTCTGTGTTTGTGTTTGTGTGTTGTGTGTGTGTGTGTGTGTGTGTGTGTGTGTGCGTGAGTGCGTGCGAATTTGTGTGTGTGTGTGTGTTTGTTTTTTGTGTTTGTTTGTGTGTGTATTTGTTTGTGTGTGTATGTTTGTGTGTGTGTGTGTGTTTGTGTGTATGCTGTGTGTGTGTGTATATTTGTGTGTGTGTGTGCGTGCGTGTATGTGTGTGCGAGCGAGCGCGAGCGCGCGCGCGTGTTCGTAAGTGTGCGTTAGTGTGCGTTAGTGTGCGGTGTGTGTGTATGTGTGTGTGTGTGTGTGTATGTGTTTGTGAGTGTGTGTGAAAAACTGCCATACATACAGCAGTTTCATCCGAACATAATTGAACGTTTTGCCATCACTGAAATTCTTTTTAACATGAACAGTGTTGACAAAAAATAGTAGTTTGGTTTTTACTGTCGCTTTCTCTTTCTTTCCCCATCGACCAAAATTTGGGGTCAACAGGAACAAAATAGAGTCGGTCGGGTCGTAGCCATATCGGAATTTAACATTAATATTTTATCAAACATGTCTAAGTATTCTTTCATCCCTTCAGCTTCTGTGTTTGGCTGTGATGCATCAGTTTCGAGCTCGCATGACTTCTGACACCCCTGGAGACTGGGGGTGAGAGTAGACCCACTACGTTTCCCTAGGCGATTCGTAAAAGGCGAATAATGAGGGAAAGGGAGACTTTTTTATCTGACAGCTCAAGTGATTTCTCTGCTGTAGCCTGACACGGCGTGCAAAGACCTCAATAATGCATTCCTCCATACATACCATGTGACTAGTGGCTGATTCGCTAACTCTCTGTAATGCATTCCTCCATACATACCATGAGACTAGTGGCTGATCCGCTAACTCTCAGTAATGCATTCCTCCATACATACCATGTGACTAGTGGCTGATTCGCTAACTCTGAAAGGAGGGCAAGTGGACGTCTTCATTTGAAATGGATACATGCGGGCCTGCGTAGACCCCCAAGTCCAGCAGCCAGGGACTCCAGCTTGTGAGGATGGCGTCCAGGCACATGCTGAACTTAGGAGATCAACCTGTAAGAACTCGGCATGACAAAGAATAAGTAAGAGAGTGACTATCACAGAAACCAAAAGTGGGCACTTTTCAACATTTGTCATCCGACAGACAAGACACAATTTTTGTTTCATCTCTCCCACCTGCCTGGCTTTTCTTCGTTGAAAGGTCAATGTTGCCCACTATTCACATTTCAGGACTGACTTTTTAAACAGTAAGAAAAAAATACCGACTGTTCAAAGAGGTTTGTGCAGGTATATCCAGACTTAAATATACATTAGATAAATTCATTAGTGCACATTTTTAGTATGTAAAGATGGGTCATTGATGCAGTGCAGTTATCTTCTTTTGTGGAATGTATGATGGATGCGATGAGCACAACATTAAGCACATATCAGCAGGTACATGTCATACTGCCAACCACACATATACGTGTAACTGCGATTCAACTCAAATATGATGTTTGGCTCATGTAATATTTTGGGCATTACGCGCATAATTTCAAAATTGTAAATGCACATGTAAGCAGAATATCACGTAAATGGCGTGTACCGAAGACAATATACAGCTTTGATACCGTATTACGATCACAAGCATTTCATGTTAATGGGAAAAGTTTAAATTCAAATAAACCTGCAAAGGCCATTTCAGAGGCTGCACAAATGTCTTAAACAATAAATTCACAGAGAAAAAACGTCATCAATGATTTTTAAACGAGCTCTAGTCTGACCAAACTTGGCTCTGCCCATTGTAGATCATTGTTTGTTATGAGCATGTTTACGCATGGACCCTTGCACTAGCACAGCCTATGCAAACTATGCCCACGTGCAAATGCATTCGCAATATTTTAGACACGGTTGCAAACGCTGCAGTTAAAGCGTAAGGTAGGAGTTCCCGGAACACATTCTTTTCTGAAGACCCAACAGACTTTCGGTAATATCTAACTCCATTCCCCAACCCCAATTTCCCTCCCTTCCTGACCCCCATCCCATTTTCGTTCTCCAGCTTCTTTGTGTCCTGAATTCTCCATCAAAGCAGTTCGATGCTTTTCAAAAATCCTCTCATGACGTCACCAATTCAATCACTGTCCTTGCTGCATGATATGTAGCCTGTGCCGCCAATCTGACTCGTAATTCTCCTACTTGGAAAGGATGCACATGGGGAAATACGAAAACGTCATCAGAGCTAAGATATTTATTGAACCCTGATGAGCTGATCTCACTTGTGTCACCTTTCATTCCTTTTCATCCTGCCTCTCCATATCTCTGCCACCCTGCCTGCCTCGTTCCTTTTCATTCTGCCTCTGCCACCACGCCTGCCTCGTTCTTTTACATTTTGCCTCTCCACATCTCTGCCACCACGCCTGCCTCGTTCTTTTACATTCTGCCTCTCCACTTCTCTGCCACCACGCCTGCCTCGTTCTTTTACATTCTGCCTCTCCACTTCTCTGCCACCACGCCTGCCTCTTTCTTTTACATTCCGCCTCTCCACATCTCTGCCACCATGCCTGCCTCTTTCTTTTACATTCTGCCTCTCCACATCTCTGCCACCACGCCTGCCTCGTTCTTTTACATTCTGCCTCTCCACTTCTCTGCCACCACGCCTGCCTCTTTCTTTTACATTCCGCCTCTCCACATCTCTGCCACCATGCCTGCCTCTTTCTTTTACATTCTGACTCTCCACTTATCTGCCACCATGCCTGCCTCGTTCCTTTTTATTCTGCCTCTCCACTTCTCTGCCGCCATGTCTGCCTCGTTCCTTTTTATTCTGCCTCTCCACTTCTCTGCCACCATGCCTGCCTCGTTCTTTTTCATTCTGCCTCTCCACTTCTCTGCCGCCATGCCTGCCTTGTTCTTTTACATTCTGCCTCTCCACATATCTGCCACCATGCCTGCCTCGTTCCTTTTCGTTCTGCCTCTCCACATATCTGCCACCATGCCTGCCTCGTTCCTTTTCTTTCTGCCTCTCCACTTCTCTGCCACCATGCCTGCCTCGTTCCTTTTTATTCTGCCTCTCCACTTCTCTGCCACCATGCCTGCCTCGTTCTTTTTCATTCTGCCTCTCCACTTCTCTGCCACCATGCCTGCCTTGTTCTTTTACATTCTGCCTCTCCACATATCTGCCACCATGCCTGCCTCGTTCCTTTTCGTTCTGCCTCTCCACATATCTGCCACCATGCCTGCCTCGTTCCTTTTCGTTCTGCCTCTCCACTTCTCTGCC